>JASTWF010001020.1:0-38424 GCA_030390025.1 Squalus acanthias
AACACTGTGTTTAACACAACCTCACTGTAACACTGTGTGTAACACACCCTCACTGTAACACTCTGTGTATAACACACCCTCACTGTAACACTCTGTGTATAACACACTCTCACTGTAACACACTCTGTATAACACACTCTCACTGTAACACGCTGTGTATAACACACTTTCACATTAACACTCTGTGTATAACACACCCTCACTGTAACACTCTGTGTATAACACACCCTCACTGTAACACTCTCTGTATAACACACCCTCACTGTAACACACTGTATATAACACACCCTCACTTTAACACTCTCTGTCTAACACACTCTCACTTTAACACTTCTGTTTCACACACCCTCACTGTAACACTCTGTGTATAACACACTCTCACATTAACACTCTGTGTATAACACACCCTCAGTGTCACTCTCTGTGTATAACACACCCTTACTGTAACACTCTCTGTATAATACACTCTCACTTTAACACTCTGTGTATAAAACACTCTCACTGTAACACTCTGTATATAACACACCCTCACTTTAACATTCTCTGGAAAACACACCCTCACTTTAACACTCTCTGTTTCACACACACTCTCTGTAACACTATGTGTATAACACAATCTTACTGTAACACTCTGTGTATAACACAACCTCACTGTAACACACTGTGTATAATACACCCTCACTGTAACACTCTGTGTATAACACACTCTCACTGTAACACTCTCTCTATAACACACCCTCACTGTAACACTCAGTGTATAACACACCGTCACTGTAACACTCTCTGTATAATAAACCCTCACTTTAACACTCTGTGTATCACACACCCTCACTGTAACACTCTGTATAACACACCCTCACTCTAACACTCTCTGTATAACACACCCTCACTGTAACACTCTCTGTATAACACACCCTTACTGTAACACACTCTGTATAACACACCCTCACTGTAACACTCTGAGTAACAGACTCTCACTGTAACACTCTGTGTATAACACACTCTCACTGTAACAATCTGTGTATAACACACACTCACTGTAACACTCTGTGTATAACACACACTCACTGTAACACTCTGTGTATAACACACTCTCACTGTAACACTCTGTATAACACACCCTCACTGTAACACACTCTGTATAACACACCCTGACTGTAACACTCTCTGTATAACACACCCTCACTGTAACACTCTGTATAACACACTCTCACTGTAAAACTGTGTATAACACACTCTCACTGTCAATCTCTGTGTATAACACATTCTCACATTAACACTCTGTGTATAACACACTCTCACTGTAACACTCTGTGTATAACACACTCTCACATTAACATTCTGTGTCTAACACACTCTCACTGTAACACTCTGTGTATAACACACCCTCACTGTAACACTCTTGTTTTAACACACTCTCACTATAACACTCTGTGTATAACACACCCTCACTGTAACACTCTCTGTATAACACACCCTCACTGTAACACTCTCTGTATAACACACCCTCACTGTAACACTCTCTGTATAACACACCCTCACTGTAACACTCTCTGAATAGCACACCTTCACTGTAACACTCTCTGTATAACACACACTCAATTTAACACTCTCTGTTTCACAAAACCTCACTGTAACACTCAGTGTATAACACACCCTCAGTGTAACACTCTCTGTATAATAAACCCTCACTTTAACACTCTGTGTATCACACACCCTCACTGTAACACTCTCTGTATAACACACCCTCACTGTAACTCTCTGTGTATAACACACCCTCACTGTAACACTCTGTGTATAACACACCCTCACTGTTACACTCTGTGTATAACGCACTCTCACTGTAACACTCTGTGTATAACACACCCTCACTGTAACACTCTCTGTATAACGCACTCTCATTGTAACACTGTGTTTAACACAACCTCACTGTAACACTGTGTGTAACACACCCTCACTGTAACACTCTGTGTATAACACACCCTCACTGTAACACTCTGTGTATAACACACTCACACTGTAACACACTCTGTATAACACACTCTCACTGTAACACGCTGTGTATAACACACTTTCACATTAACACTCTGTGTATAACACACCCTCACTGTAACACTCTGTGTATAACACACCCTCACTGTAACACTCTCTGTATAACACACCCTCACTGTAACACTCTCTGTATAACACACCGTTTCGGTAACACTCTCTGTATAACACACCCTCACTGTAACACTCTGTGTATAACACACTCTCACTGTAACACACTGTGTATAACACACTCTCATTGTAACACTCTGTGTAACACACACTCACTGTAACTCTCTGTGTATAACACACCCTCACTGTAACACTCTGTGTATAACACACCCTCACTGTATCACTCTGTGTATAACACACACTCACTGTAACACTCTGTGTATAACACACCCTCACTGTAACACACTCTGGAAAACACACCCTCACTGTAACACTCTCTTTAAAACACACCCTCACTGTAACACTGTGTATAACACATTCTCACTGTAACACTCAGTGTATCACACACTCTCACATTAACACTCTGTATATAACACACGCTCACTGGAACACTCTGTGTATAACACACCCTCATTGTAACACTCTGTGTATAACACACCCTCACTGTAAAACTCTGTGTATAACACACCCTCACTTCAACACTCTCTGTATAACACACCCTCACTGTAACAGTCTCTGTATAACACACTCTCACTGTAGCACTCTGTGTTAACACAACCTCACTGTAACACTCTGTGTATAACACACCCTCACTGTAACACTCTCTGTATTTCACACCCTCACTGTAACACTCTGTGTATAACACACACTCACTGTAACACTCTGTGTATAACACACCCTCACTGTAACACTCTGTGTGTAACACACTCTCACTGTAACACACTCTGTATAACACACTCTCACTGTAACACGCTGTGTATAACACACTTTCACATTAACAGTCTTTGTATAACACACCCTCACTGTAACACTCTGTGTATAACACACCCTCACTGTAACACTCTCTGTATAACACACCCTCACTGTAACACTCTCTGTATAACACACCGTTACGGTAACACTCTCTGTATAACACACCCTCACTGTAACACTCTGTGTATAACACACTCTCACTGTAACACACTGTGTATAACACACTCTCATTGTAACACTCTGTATAACACACCCTCACTGTAACACTTTGTGTATAACACACCCTCACTGTAACACTCTGTGTATAACACACCCTCACTGTATCACTCTGTGTATAACACACACTCACTGTAACACTCTGTGTATAACACACCCTCACTGTAACACACTCTGGAAAACACACCCTCACTGTAACACTCTCTTTAAAACACACCCTCACTGTAACACTGTGTATAACACATTCTCACTGTAACACTCAGTGTATCACACACTCTCACATTAACACTCTGTATATAACACACCCTCACTGGAACACTCTGTGTATAACACACCCTCATTGTAACATTCTGTGTATAACACACCCTCACTGTAACACTCTGTGTATAACACACCCTCACTTCAACACTCTCTGTATAACACACCCTCACTGTAACACTCTCTGTATTTCACACCCTCACTGTAACAATCTGTGTATAACACACACTCACTGTAACACTCTGTGTATAACACACCCTCACTGTAACAATCTGTGTATAACACACCCTCACTGTAACACTCTGTGTCTAACACACCCTCACTGTAGAACTGTGTATAACACACTCTCACTGTAACACTCTACGTATAACACACTCTCAATGTAACACTCGGTCTATAACACACCCTCACTGTAACACTCTGTGTATAACACACTCTCACTGTAACACTCTGTGTATAACACATTCTCACTGTAACACTCTATGTATAACAGACCCTCACTGTAACACTCTGTGTATAATACACCCTCACTGTAACACTGTGTGTAACACACCCTCACTGAAACACTGTGTATAACACACCCTCACTGTAAAACTCTGTGTATAACACACCCTCACTGTAACACTCTCAGTATAACACACCCTCACTGTAACACTCTGTGTATAACACACCCTCACTGTAACACTCTGTGTATAACACACCCTCACTGTTACACTCTGTGTATAACGCACTCTCACTGTAACACTCTGTGTATAACACACCCTCACTGTAACACTCTCTGTATAACACACCCTCACTGTAACACACTGTATATAACACACCCTCACTTTAACACTCTCTGTCTAACACACTCTCACTTTAACACTTCTGTTTCACACACCCTCACTGTAACACTCTGTGTATAACACACTCTCACATTAACACTCTGTGTATAACACACCCTCAGTGTCACTCTCTGTGTATAACACACCCTTACTGTAACACTCTCTGTATAATACACTCTCACTTTAACACTCTGTGTATAAAACACTCTCACTGTAACACTCTGTATATAACACACCCTCACTTTAACATTCTCTGGAAAACACACCCTCACTTTAACACTCTCTGTTTCACACACACTCTCTGTAACACTATGTGTATAACACAATCTTACTGTAACACTCTGTGTATAACACAACCTCACTGTAACACACTGTGTATAATACACCCTCACTGTAACACTCTGTGTATAACACACTCTCACTGTAACACTCTCTCTATAACACACCCTCACTGTAACACTCAGTGTATAACACACCGTCACTGTAACACTCTCTGTATAATAAACCCTCACTTTAACACTCTGTGTATCACACACCCTCACTGTAACACTCTGTATAACACACCCTCACTCTAACACTCTCTGTATAACACACCCTCACTGTAACACTCTCTGTATAACACACCCTTACTGTAACACACTCTGTATAACACACCCTCACTGTAACACTCTGAGTAACAGACTCTCACTGTAACACTCTGTGTATAACACACTCTCACTGTAACAATCTGTGTATAACACACACTCACTGTAACACTCTGTGTATAACACACACTCACTGTAACACTCTGTGTATAACACACTCTCACTGTAACACTCTGTATAACACACCCTCACTGTAACACACTCTGTATAACACACCCTGACTGTAACACTCTCTGTATAACACACCCTCACTGTAACACTCTGTATAACACACTCTCACTGTAAAACTGTGTATAACACACTCTCACTGTCAATCTCTGTGTATAACACATTCTCACATTAACACTCTGTGTATAACACACTCTCACTGTAACACTCTGTGTATAACACACTCTCACATTAACATTCTGTGTCTAACACACTCTCACTGTAACACTCTGTGTATAACACACCCTCACTGTAACACTCTTGTTTTAACACACTCTCACTATAACACTCTGTGTATAACACACCCTCACTGTAACACTCTCTGTATAACACACCCTCACTGTAACACTCTCTGTATAACACACCCTCACTGTAACACTCTCTGTATAACACACCCTCACTGTAACACTCTCTGAATAGCACACCTTCACTGTAACACTCTCTGTATAACACACACTCAATTATACACTCTCTGTTTCACAAAACCTCACTGTAACACTCAGTGTATAACACACCCTCAGTGTAACACTCTCTGTATAATAAACCCTCACTTTAACACTCTGTGTATCACACACCCTCACTGTAACACTCTCTGTATAACACACCCTCACTGTAACTCTCTGTGTATAACACACCCTCACTGTAACACTCTGTGTATAACACACCCTCACTGTTACACTCTGTGTATAACGCACTCTCACTGTAACACTCTGTGTATAACACACCCTCACTGTAACACTCTCTGTATAACGCACTCTCATTGTAACACTGTGTTTAACACAACCTCACTGTAACACTGTGTGTAACACACCCTCACTGTAACACTCTGTGTATAACACACCCTCACTGTAACGCTCTGTGTATAACACACTCACACTGTAACACACTCTGTATAACACACTCTCACTGTAACACGCTGTGTATAACACACTTTCACATTAACACTCTGTGTTTAACACACCCTCACTGTAACACTCTGTGTATAACACACCCTCACTGTAACACTCTCTGTATAACACACCCTCACTGTAACACTCTCTGTATAACACACCGTTTCGGTAACACTCTCTGTATAACACACCCTCACTGTAACACTCTGTGTATAACACACTCTCACTGTAACACACTGTGTATAACACACTCTCATTGTAACACTCTGTGTAACACACACTCACTGTAACTCTCTGTGTATAACACACCCTCACTGTAACACTCTGTGTATAACACACCCTCACTGTATCACTCTGTGTATAACACACACTCACTGTAACACTCTGTGTATAACACACCCTCACTGTAACACACTCTGGAAAACACACCCTCACTGTAACACTCTTTTTAAAACACACCCTCACTGTAACACTGTGTATAACACATTCTCACTGTAACACTCAGTGTATCACACACTCTCACATTAACACTCTGTGTATAACACACGCTCACTGGAACACTCTGTGTATAACACACCCTCATTGTAACACTCTGTGTATAACACACCCTCACTGTAAAACTCTGTGTATAACACACCCTCACTTCAACACTCTCTGTATAACACACCCTCACTGTAACAGTCTCTGTATAACACACTCTCACTGTAGCACTCTGTGTTAACACAACCTCACTGTAACACTCTGTGTATAACACACCCTCACTGTAACACTCTCTGTATTTCACACCCTCACTGTAACACTCTGTGTATAACACACACTCACTGTAACACTCTGTGTATAACAAACCCTCACTGTAACACTGTGTGTGTAACACACTCTCACTGTAACACACTCTGTATAACACACTCTCACTGTAACACGCTGTGTATAACACACTTTCACATTAACAGTCTTTGTATAACACACCCTCACTGTAACACTCTGTGTATAACACACCCTCACTGTAACACTCTCTGTATAACACACCCTCACTGTAACACTCTCTGTATAACACACCGTTACGGTAACACTCTCTGTATAACACACCCTCACTGTAACACTCTGTGTATAACACACTCTCACTGTAACACACTGTGTATAACACACTCTCATTGTAACACTCTGTATAACACACCCTCACTGTAACACTTTGTGTATAACACACCCTCACTGTAACACTCTGTGTATAACACACCCTCACTGTATCACTCTGTGTATAACACACACTCACTGTAACACTCTGTGTATAACACACCCTCACTGTAACACACTCTGGAAAACACACCCTCACTGTAACACTCTCTTTAAAACACACCCTCACTGTAACACTGTGTATAACACATTCTCACTGTAACACTCAGTGTATCACACACTCTCACATTAACACTCTGTATATAACACACCCTCACTGGAACACTCTGTGTATAACACACCCTCATTGTAACATTCTGTGTATAACACACCCTCACTGTAACACTCTGTGTATAACACACCCTCACTGTAACACTCTCTGTATTTCACACCCTCACTGTAACAATCTGTGTATAACACACACTCACTGTAACACTCTGTGTATAACACACCCTCACTGTAACACTCTGTGTGTAACACACTCTCACTGTAACACTCTGGGTATAACACACCCTCACTGTAACAATCTGTGTATAACACACCCTCACTGTAACACTCTGTGTCTAACACACCCTCACTGTAGAACTGTGTATAACACACTCTCACTGTAACACTCTACGTATAACACACTCTCAATGTAACACTCGGTCTATAACACACCCTCACTGTAACACTCTGTGTATAACACACTCTCACTGTAACACTCTGTGTATAACACATTCTCACTGTAACACTCTATGTATAACAGACCCTCACTGTAACACTCTGTGTATAATACACCCTCACTGTAACACTGTGTGTAACACACCCTCACTGAAACACTGTGTATAACACACCCTCACTGTAAAACTCTGTGTATAACACACCCTCACTGTAACACTCTCAGTATAACACACCCTCACTGTAACACTCTGTGTATAACACACCCTCACTGTAACACTCTGTGTATAACACACCCTCACTGTTACACTCTGTGTATAACGCACTCTCACTGTAACACTCTGTGTATAACACACCCTCACTGTAACACTCTCTGTATAACACACCCTCACTGTAACACACTGTATATAACACACCCTCACTTTAACACTCTCTGTCTAACACACTCTCACTTTAACACTTCTGTTTCACACACCCTCACTGTAACACTCTGTGTATAACACACTCTCACATTAACACTCTGTGTATAACACACCCTCAGTGTCACTCTCTGTGTATAACACACCCTTACTGTAACACTCTCTGTATAATACACTCTCACTTTAACACTCTGTGTATAAAACACTCTCACTGTAACACTCTGTATATAACAGACCCTCACTTTAACATTCTCTGGAAAACACACCCTCACTTTAACACTCTCTGTTTCACACACACTCTCTGTAACACAATGTGTATAACAAAATCTTACTGTAACACTCTGTGTATAACACAACCTCACTGTAACACACTGTGTATAATACACCCTCACTGTAACACTCTGTGTATAACACACTCTCACTGTAACACTCTCTCTATAACACACCCTCACTGTAACACTCAGTGTATAACACACCGTCACTGTAACACTCTCTGTATAATAAACCCTCACTTTAACACTCTGTGTATCACACACCCTCACTGTAACACTCTGTATAACACACCCTCACTCTAACACTCTCTGTATAACACACCCTCACTGTAACACTCTCTGTATAACACACCCTTACTGTAACACACTCTGTATAACACACCCTCACTGTAACACTCTGAGTAACAGACTCTCACTGTAACACTCTGTGTATAACACACTCTCACTGTAACAATCTGTGTATAACACACACTCACTGTAACACTCTGTGTATAACACACACTCACTGTAACACTCTGTGTATAACACACTCTCACTGTAACACTCTGTATAACACACCCTCACTGTAACACACTCTGTATAACACACCCTGACTGTAACACTCTCTGTATAACACACCCTCACTGTAACACTCTGTATAACACACTCTCACTGTAAAACTGTGTATAACACACTCTCACTGTCAATCTCTGTGTATAACACATTCTCACATTAACACTCTGTGTATAACACACTCTCACTGTAACACTCTGTGTATAACACACTCTCACATTAACATTCTGTGTCTAACACACTCTCACTGTAACACTCTGTGTATAACACACCCTCACTGTAACACTCTTGTTTTAACACACTCTCACTATAACACTCTGTGTATAACACACCCTCACTGTAACACTCTCTGTATAACACACCCTCACTGTAACACTCTCTGTATAACACACCCTCACTGTAACACTCTCTGTATAACACACCCTCACTGTAACACTCTCTGAATAGCACACCTTCACTGTAACACTCTCTGTATAACACACACTCAATTTAACACTCTCTGTTTCACAAAACCTCACTGTAACACTCAGTGTATAACACACCCTCAGTGTAACACTCTCTGTATAATAAACCCTCACTTTAACACTCTGTGTATCACACACCCTCACTGTAACACTCTCTGTATAACACACCCTCACTGTAACTCTCTGTGTATAACACACCCTCACTGTAACACTCTGTGTATAACACACCCTCACTGTTACACTCTGTGTATAACGCACTCTCACTGTAACACTCTGTGTATAACACACCCTCACTGTAACACTCTCTGTATAACGCACTCTCATTGTAACACTGTGTTTAACACAACCTCACTGTAACACTGTGTGTAACACACCCTCACTGTGACACTCTGTGTATAACACACCCTCACTGTAACACTCTGTGTATAACACACTCTCACTGTAACACACTCTGTATAACACACTCTCACTGTAACACGCTGTGTATAACACACTTTCACATTAACACTCTGTGTATAACACACCCTCACTGTAACACTCTGTGTATAACACACCCTCACTGTAACACTCTCTGTATAACACACCCTCACTGTAACACTCTCTGTATAACACACCGTTTCGGTAACACTCTCTGTATAACACACCCTCACTGTAACACTCTGTGTATAACACACTCTCACTGTAACACACTGTGTATAACACACTCTCATTGTAACACTCTGTGTAACACACACTCACTGTAACTCTCTGTGTATAACACACCCTCACTGTAACACTCTGTGTATAACACACCCTCACTGTATCACTCTGTGTATAACACACACTCACTGTAACACTCTGTGTATAACACACCCTCACTGTAACACACTCTGGAAAACACACCCTCACTGTAACACTCTCTTTAAAACACACCCTCACTGTAACACTGTGTATAACACATTCTCACTGTAACACTCAGTGTATCACACACTCTCACATTAACACTCTGTATATAACACACGCTCACTGGAACACTCTGTGTATAACACACCCTCATTGTAACACTCTGTGTATAACACACCCTCACTGTAAACTCTGTGTATAACACACCCTCACTTCAACACTCTCTGTATAACACACCCTCACTGTAACAGTCTCTGTATAACACACTCTCACTGTAGCACTCTGTGTTAACACAACCTCACTGTAACACTCTGTGTATAACACACCCTCACTGTAACACTCTCTGTATTTCACACCCTCACTGTAACACTCTGTGTATAACACACACTCACTGTAACACTCTGTGTATAACACACCCTCACTGTAACACTCTGTGTGTAACACACTCTCACTGTAACACACTCTGTATAACACACTCTCACTGTAACACGCTGTGTATAACACACTTTCACATTAACAGTCTTTGTATAACACACCCTCACTGTAACACTCTGTGTATAACACACCCTCACTGTAACACTCTCTGTATAACACACCCTCACTGTAACACTCTCTGTATAACACACCGTTACGGTAACACTCTCTGTATAACACACCCTCACTGTAACACTCTGTGTATAACACACTCTCACTGTAACACACTGTGTATAACACACTCTCATTGTAACACTCTGTATAACACACCCTCACTGTAACACTTTGTGTATAACACACCCTCACTGGAACACTCTGTGTATAACACACCCTCATTGTAACATTCTGTGTATAACACACCCTCACTGTAACACTCTGTGTATAACACACCCTCACTGTAACACACTCTGGAAAACACACCCTCACTGTAACACTCTCTTTAATCACACCCTCACTGTAACACTGTGTATAACACATCTCACTGTAACACTCAGTGTATAACACACTCTCACATTAACACTCTGTATATAACACACCCTCACTGGAACACTCTGTGTATAACACACCCTCATTGTAACATTCTGTGTATAACACACCCTCACTGTAACACTCTGTGTATAACACACCCTCACTTCAACACTCTCTGTATAACACACCCTCACTGTAACACTCTCTGTATTTCACACCCTCACTGTAACAATCTGTGTATAACACACACTCACTGTAACACTCTGTGTATAACACACCCTCACTGTAACACTCTGTGTGTAACACACTCTCACTGTAACACTCTGGGTATAACACACCCTCACTGTAACAATCTGTGTATAACACACCCTCACTGTAACACTCTGTGTCTAACACACCCTCACTGTAGAACTGTGTATAACACACTCTCACTGTAACACTCTACGTATAACACACTCTCAATGTAACACTCGGTCTATAACACACCCTCACTGTAACACTCTGTTTATAACACACTCTCACTGTAACACTCTGTGTATAACACATTCTCACTGTAACACTCTATGTATAACAGACCCTCACTGTAACACTCTGTGTATAATACACCCTCACTGTAACACTGTGTGTAACACACCCTCACTGAAACACTGTGTATAACACACCCTCACTGTAAAACTCTGTGTATAACACACCCTCACTGTAACACTCTCAGTATAACACACCCTCACTGTTACACTCTGTGTATAACGCACTCTCACTGTAACACTCTGTGTATAACACACCCTCACTGTAACACTCTCTGTATAACGCACTCTCATTGTAACGCTGTGTTTAACACAACCTCACTGTAACACTGTGTGTAACACACCCTCACTGTAACACTCTGTGTATAACACACCCTCACTGTAACACTCTGTGTATAACACACTCTCACTGTAACACACTCTGTATAACACACTCTCACTGTAACACGCTGTGTATAACACACTTTCACATTAACACTCTGTGTATAACACACCCTCACTGTAACACTCTGTGTATAACACACCCTCACTGTAACACTCTCTGTATAACACACCCTCACTGTAACACTCTCTGTATAACACACCGTTACGGTAACACTCTCTGTATAACACACCCTCACTGTAACACTCTGTGTATAACACACTCTCACTGTAACACACTGTGTATAACACACTCTCATTGTAACACTCTGTGTAACACACACTCACTGTAACTCTCTGTGTATAACACACCCTCACTGTAACACTCTGTGTATAACACACCCTCACTGTATCACTCTGTGTATAACACACACTCACTGTAACACTCTGTGTATAACACACCCTCACTGTAACACACTCTGGAAAACACACCCTCACTGTAACACTCTCTTTAAAACACACCCTTACTGTAACACTGTGTATAACACATTCTCACTGTAACACTCAGTGTATCACACACTCTCACATTAACACTCTGTATATAACACACGCTCACTGGAACACTCTGTGTATAACACACCCTCATTGTAACACTCTGTGTATAACACACCCTCACTGTAAAACTCTGTGTATAACACACCCTCACTTCAACACTCTCTGTATAAAACCCCCTCACTGTAACAGTCTCTGTATAACACACTCTCACTGTAGCACTCTGTGTTAACACAACCTCACTGTAACACTCTGTGTATAACACACCCTCACTTTAACACTCTCTGTATTTCACACCCTCACTGTAACACTCTGTGTATAACACACACTCACTGTAACACTCTGTGTATAACACACCCTCACTGTAACACTCTGTGTGTAACACACTCTCACTGTAACACGCTGTGTATAACACACTTTCACATTAACAGTCTTTGTATAACACACCCTCACTGTAACACTCTGTGTATAACACACCCTCACTGTAACACTCTCTGTATAACACACCCTCACTGTAACACTCTCTGTATAACACACCGTTACGGTAACACTCTCTGTATAACACACCCTCACTGTAACACTCTGTGTACAACACACTCTCACTGTAACACACTGTGTATAACACACTCTCATTGTAACACTCTGTATAACACACCCTCACTGTAACACTCTGTGTACAACACACTCTCACTGTAACACACTGTGTATAACACACTCTCATTGTAACACTCTGTATAACACACCCTCACTGTAACACTTTGTGTATAACACACCCTCACTGTAACACTCTGTGTATAACACACCCTCACTGTATCACTCTGTGTATAACACACACTCACTGTAACACTCTGTGTATAACACACCCTCACTGTAACACACTCTGGAAAACACACCCTCACTGTAACACTCTCTTTAAAACACACCCTCACTGTAACACTGTGTATAACACATTCTCACTGTAACACTCAGTGTATCACACACTCTCACATTAACACTCTGTATATAACACACCCTCACTGGAACACTCTGTGTATAACACACCCTCATTGTAACATTCTGTGTATAACACACCCTCACTGTAACACTCTGTGTATAACACACCCTCACTTCAACACTCTCTGTATAACACACCCTCACTGTAACACTCTCTGTATTTCACACCCTCACTGTAACAATCTGTGTATAACACACACTCACTGTAACACTCTGTGTATAACACACCCTCACTGTAACACACTGTGTGTAACACACTCTCACTGTAACACTCTGGGTATAACACACCCTCACTGTAACACTCTGTGTATAACACACCCTCACTGTAACACTCTGTGTCTAACACACCCTCACTGTAAAACTGTGTATAACACAATCTCACTGTAACACTCTACGTATAACACACTCTCAATGTAACACTCTGTGTATAACACACCCTCACTGTAACACTCTGTGTATAACACACCCTCACTGTTACACTCTGTGTATAACGCAATCTCACTGTAACACTCTGTGTATAACACACCCTCACTGTAACACTCTCTGTATAACGCACTCTCATTGTAACACTCTGTGTATAACACACCCTCACTGTTACACACTGTGTATAACACACCCTCACTGTAACACTCTGTGTATAACACACCATCACTGTAACACTCTGTGTATAACACACCCTCACTGTAACACTCTGTGTATAACACACCCTCACTGTAACACTCTGTGTATAACACACCCTCACTGTAACACTCTGTGTATAACACACCCTCACTGTAACACTCTGTGTATAACACACCCTCACTGTAACACTCTGTGTATAACACACCCTCACTGTAACACTGTGTATAACACACTCTCACTGTAACACTCTGTGTATAACACACTCTCACTGTAACACTCTGTGTATAACACACTCTCACTGTAACACTCTATGTATAACAGACCCTCACTGTAACACTCTGTGTATAACACACCCTCTCTGTAACACTCTGTGTATATCACACCCTCACTGTAACACTCTGTGTATAACACACCCTCACTGTAACACTCTGTGTATAACACACCCTCACTGTAACACTCTGTGTATAACACACCCTCACTGTAACACTGTGTATAACACACTCTCAGTGTAACACTCTATGTATAACAGACCCTCACTGTAACACTCTGTGGGACAGACTGAGGGAGGGTGGGACAGACTGAGGGAGGTGGGGACAGACTGAGGGAGGGTGGGACAGACTGAGGGAGGTGGGAACAGACTGAGTGAGGGTGGGACAGACTGAGGGAGGGTGGGACAGACTGATGGAGGTGGGGACAGACTGAGTGAGGGTGGGACAGACTGAGGGAGGGTGGGACAGACTGAGGGAGGTGGGGCTGGGACAGACTGAGGGAGGTGGGGCTGGGACAGACTGAGGGAGGTGGGGACAGACTGAGGGAGGGTGGGACAGACTGATGGAGGGTGGGGCTGGGACAGACTGAGGGAGGGTGGGACAGACTGAGGGAGGTGGGAACAGACTGAGGGAGGGTGGGACAGACTGAGTGAGGGTGGGACAGACTGAGGGAGGGTGGGAACAGACTGAGGGAGGGTGGGACAGACTGAGTGAGGTGGGGCTGGGACAGACTGAGGGAGGTGGGGACAGACTGAGGGAGGGTGGGACAGACTGAGGGAGGTGGGGACAGACTGAGGGAGGTGGGACAGACTGAGGGAGGGTGGGACAGACTGAGGGAGGGTGGGAACAGACTGAGGGAGGGTGGGACAGACTGACGGGAGGTGGGAACAGACTGAGGGAGGGTGGGACAGACTGAGGGAGGGTGGGACAGACTGAGGGAGGTGGGGACAGACTGAGGGAGGGTGGGACAGACTGAGGGAGGTGGGGACAGACTGAGGGAGGGTGGGACAGACTGAGGGAGGTGGGACAGACTGAGGGAGGTGGGACAGACTGAGGGAGGTGGGACAGACTGAGGGAGGTGGGACAGACTGAGGGAGGGTGAGACAGACTGAGGGAGGGTGGGACAGACTGAGGGAGGGTGGGGACAGACTGAGGGAGGGTGGGACCGACTGAGGGAGGGTAGGAACAGACTGAGGGAGGTGGGGCTGGGACAGACTGAGGGAGTGTGGGACAGACTGAGGGAGGTGGGACAGACTGAGGGAGGTGGGACAGACTGAGGGAGGGTGGGACAGACTGAGGGAGGGTGGAACAGACGGAGGGAGGGTGGGAACAGACTGAGGGAGGTGGGGCTGGGACAGACTGAGGGAGGGTGGGACAGACTGAGGGAGGGTGGGTCAGACTGAGGGAGGTGGGGACAGACTGAGGGAGGTGGGGCTGGGACAGACTGAGGGAGTGTGGGACAGACTGAGGGAGGTGGGACAGACTGAGGGAGGTGGGACAGACTGAGGGAGGGTGGAACAGACTGAGGGAGGGTGGGAACAGACTGAGGGAGGTGGAACAGACTGAGGGAGGTGGAACAGACTGAGGGAGGGTGGGACAGACTGAGGGAGGTGGGTAAGACTGAGGGAGGGTGGAACAGACTGAGGGAGGGTGGGGACAGACTGAGGGAGGGTGGGACAGACTGAGGGAGGTGGGGACAGACTGAGGGAGGTGGAACAGACTGAGGGAGGTGGAACAGACTGAGGGAGGGTGGGACAGACTGAGGGAGGGTGGGACAGACTGAGGGAGGTGGAACAGACTGAGGGAGGTGGGGACAGACTGAGGGAGGTGGAACAGACTGAGGGAGGGTGGGACAGACTGAGGGAGGTGGGACAGACTGAGGGAGGGTGGAACAGACTGAGGGAGGTGGGGACAGACTGAGGGAGGTGGGGCTGGGACAGACTGAGGGAGTGTGGGACAGACTGAGGGAGGTGGGACAGACTGAGGGAGGTGGGACAGACTGAGGGAGGGTGGAACAGACTGAGGGAGGGTGGGACAGTCTGAGGGAGGTGGGACAGACTGAGGGAGGGTGGAACAGACTGAGGGAGGGTGGGAACAGACTGAGGGAGGTGGGGCTGGGACAGACTGAGGGAGTGTGGGACAGACTGAGGGAGGTGGAACAGACTGAGGGAGGTGGGACAGACTGAGGGAGGTGGGACAGACTGAGGGAGGGTGGAACAGACTGAGGGAGGGTGGGAACAGACTGAGGGAGGTGGAACAGACTGAGGGAGGTGGAACAGACTGAGGGAGGGTGGGACAGACTGAGGGAGGGTGGGACAGACTGAGGGAGGTGGGACAGACTGAGGGAGGGTGGAACAGACTGAGGGAGGGTGGGGACAGACTGAGGGAGGGTGGGACAGACTGAGGGAGGGTGGGACAGACTGAGCGAGGTGGGGACAGACTGAGGGAGGTGGAACAGACTGAGGGAGGTGGAACAGACTGAGGGAGGGTGGGACAGACTGAGGGAGGGTGGGACAGACTGAGGGAGGTGGGACAGACTGAGGGAGGGTGGAACAGACTGAGGGAGGTGGGGACAGACTGAGGGAGGTGGGGCTGGGACAGACTGAGGGAGTGTGGGACAGACTGAGGGAGGTGGGACAGACTGAGGGAGGGTGGGACAGACTGAGGGAGGGTGGAACAGACTGAGGGAGGGTGGGAACAGACTGAGGGAGGTGGAACAGACTGAGGGAGGGTGGGACAGACTGAGGGAGGTGGGGACAGACTGAGGGAGGTGGGACAGACTGAGGGAGGGTGGGACAGACTGAGGGAGGTGGGACAGACTGAGGGAGGTGGGACAGACTGAGGGAGGGTGGGACAGACTGAGGGAGGGTGGAACAGACGGAGGGAGGGTGGGAACAGACTGAGGGAGGTGGGGCTGGGACAGACTGAGGGAGGGTGGGACAGACTGAGGGAGGTGGGGCTGGGACAGACTGAGGGAGGGTGGGACAGACTGAGGGAGGGTGGGACAGACTGAGGGAGGGTGGGGACAGACTGAGGGAGGGTGGAACAGACTGAGGGAGGGTGGGACAGTCTGAGGGAGGTGGAACAGACTGAGGGAGGTGGGGACAGACTGAGGGAGGTGGAACAGACTGAGGGAGGTGGAACAGACTGAGGGAGGGTGGGACAGACTGAGGGAGGTGGAACAGACTGAGGGAGGTGGGGACAGACTGAGGGAGGTGGAACAGACTGAGGGAGGTGGAACAGACTGAGGGAGGTGGAACAGACTGAGGGAGGGTGGGACAGACTGAGGGAGGTGGGGACAGACTGAGGGAGGTGGGGACAGACTGAGGGAGGTGGAACAGACTGAGGGAGGTGGAACAGACTGAGGGAGGGTGGGACAGACTGAGGGAGGGTGGGACAGACTGAGGGAGGTGGAACAGACTGAGGGAGGTGGGGACAGACTGAGGGAGGTGGAACAGACTAAGGGAGGTGGAACAGACTGAGGGAGGGTGGGACAGACTGAGGGAGGGTGGGACAGACTGAGGGAGGTGGGACAGACTGAGGGAGGGTGGAACAGACTGAGGGAGGGTGGGACAGACTGAGGGAGGTGGGGCTGGGACAGACTGAGGGAGGTGGGGACAGACTGAGGGAGGGTGGGACAGACTGAGCGAGGTGGGGACAGACTGAGGGAGGTGGGGACAGACTGAGGGAGGTGGGACAGACTGAGGGAGGGTGGGACAGACTGAGGGAGGGTGGGGACAGACTGAGGGAGGGTGGGAACAGACTGAGGGAGGGTGGGACAGACTGACGGGAGGTGGGAACAGACTGAGGGAGGGTGGGACAGACTGAGGGAGGGTGGGACAGACTGAGGGAGGTGGGGACAGACTGAGGGAGGGTGGGACAGACTGACGGGAGGTGGGAACAGACTGAGGTAGGGTGGGACAGACTGAGGGAGGGTGGGAACAGACTGAGTGAGGTGGGGCTGGGACAGACTGAGGGAGGTGGGGACAGACTGAGGGAGGTGGGGACAGACTGAGGGAGGTGGGGACAGACTGAGGGAGGTGGGACAGACTGAGGGAGGGTGGGACAGACTGAGGGAGGGTGGGAACAGACTGAGGGAGGGTGGGACAGACTGACGGGAGGTGGGAACAGACTGAGGGAGGGTGGGACAGACTGAGGGAGGGTGGGACAGACTGAGGGAGGTGGGGACAGACTGAGGGAGGGTGGGACAGACTGAGGGAGGTGGGGACAGACTGAGGGAGGTGGGGACAGACTGAGGGAGGGTGGGACAGACTGAGGGAGGGTGGGGCTGGGACAGAAAGAGTTTGAGTAGAAGTCGGTGCAATGGGCCTTGGTTTCAACACAGTGGGGTTGGAATTAGGAGGAAGAGTCTGTTGGTCGCGGATTTGGGACGCAGGAGGAAGATTGTGAGCATTGTGTTGGGAATTGGGTCTTTCCCCGGCTGACTGTCGTCTCCCGAGTATATCAGACTCTTCAGTGTTATGGTTGGAGCTCCGCTATCTGTCCAACACTGGCAGAAACCGAGTGAAGTCGGAAAATACATATTGTGCTGCGGAGTCTTTGAGCTGTTCCCATGGGAATATTCCTTGTGTGCGTGCAATGCCTGCACATCATTACAGCACCTCAGGCCTGCTCGTGAGGGTCTGCAATCTCTTTGAATATTGAACACAGAGCAAGGGAGCCAGCGAGTGTTGATGGGGAGATGCCAAGGCAACTGTTGGCGTTAATGAAATGCTGGAGTAGAATTTCTTGGCACGGCGAGAGTTATACATGGCAGATGCCTTGTTTAAATCTGATTTTAACTTTCAGTGTTGTGAAGGACTGAGAATGGTCGAGGCTTTTGTCGTGTAGGATCTTGTTGCTATGGGCAACAAAAAATAAAAGTAGAACCTGTTCGAATAAAGAGATGTTGCGCCTGGCGCCACGCTTTGTGTAACAATCCCTGACAAGGTGGCAGGCCGGTGCACTCTTCATTATTTATTTATTTCCTCAGCTAGTTTCTGTTTTTCTCCCTTCTTGGCGTTGCACCCCTGGTCCTCACACCTCATCTCAGGCACCAGGAGGGGCTGTGCGCCTGTTGTCACCGGTGCCCTCGGTAGCTGGGAGCTGTGTGGGGAGGGGGAGGTGAGGGGATGACAGGTACTCTCTCCAACACCTTCCTGTAGATTGGGGGGATGTTGAGTTGCCAACTCCAGTTCAACGTATTCCAGGAGCTTTCATCACATGACTTCCTGCCTCCCACCGCCCCGCCCCCCCTTCACTCCCGCCATTTGGTCACCTGGCACATCCACAAGCCAGTTGCCAATGATTCTCTCAGTCTCATTCTCCTTCAAAAGCCTCACGTGGAGGCCTTGAGTTATATCCACTGGCATCTCTTATTCACCGATGTAGTTACCCCCTCTATTAGATCACTGATGTGTTTGTCCCAGATCCTTGCACCATCTGAAGGCACTGGCTCTTGATCCAACACAGTTCAGTGTCTGCCCACCGTCCTCCGGCCATTCTTATTTTGCAAGCCTAGTGAATGATTGCCAGATGGCTGTTTGGCCAGGAGAGGCAGCACAGACAAGCCAGGTCTCGTCCTCGCTCGAGTGGGATCGCTGGAGGAGCAGGAACCCTGGCGGAGTCAATTCCCTTCCCGAGGAGGACCGAGGTCGGTGGAAGTGACGCCGCAACTATTGCAGGCTGTCCTGCGTGAATCATACTGTACGCAGGAAGGGAGGAGAGGAGTGAACTGAAGTGACACAAGGCAGATTCCCTGTTGATGAAGGGAACGTGTTAAAAGAATGGAGGATGACTGTGTGGAGAGCAGAGTTTGTGGAGCACGAGGTAATCATCAATATCCCACAGGGAGATTTATATGTGGTAAATGATGTTGGTGATGGTGCAATATATCTTTCTGCTATTTGTGTTCACACTATTGCTCAAGGTAATTTGTCATTCTTTGCTACACTCTGACAGCAAGACTATAGGAAGTACTTTGGAAGCAAGTTCACTCTATGCTGCTTATTTTTCTTATATAATAACTGACCCCTCGTACTGTGCCAACGGATTTAATGGGATGTGTGCTGCCAGTTTAGCCTCGATGAATTTAACAAACCTTCTCTTCATATTTTTACACTCATGAAGCTGAGGGATGTGAGAGCTGGGAATAGAATACTTTCCAATTACATCATCCAGCGCACCCAGGGCAGGTACAGCACAGGTTAGATAAAGAAAGAAAGCCTCGCATTTCTACAGCGCCTTTCATGACCACCGGACGTCTCAAAGTGCTTTACAGCCAATGAAGTACTTTTTGGAGTGTGGGCACTGTTGTAATGTGGGAAACGTAGCAGCCAATTTGCGCACAGCAAGCTCCCACAAACAGCCCAATGAGATAATGACCAGATAATCTGTTTTTGTTATGTTGCGTGAGGGATAAACATTGGACAGGACACCGGGGAGAACTCCGCTGCTCATCTTCCAATAGTGCCATGGGATCTTCTCCATTCACCTGAGAGGGGCAGACGGGGCCTCGGTTTAACATCTCATCCTAAAGACGACACCTGCGACAGTGCAGCACTCCCTCAGCACTGCACTGGAGTGTCAGCCGAGCTTTCTGTGCTCAAGTCCCTGGAGTGGGACTTGAACCCACAACCTTCTGACTCAGAGACAAGTGTGCTGCCCACTGAGCCCCGGCTTACAACGATACAGAGTAAAGCTCCCTCTACACTGTCCCATCAAACGCTCCCAGGGCAGGTACAGCACGGGTTATATACAGAGTAAAACTCCCTCTACACTGTCCCATCAAACACTCCCAGGGCAGGTACAGCACGGGTTATATACAGAGTAAAACTCCCTCTACACTGTCCCATCAAACACTCCCAGGGCAGGTACAGCACGGGTTAGATACAGAGTAAAACTCCCTCTACACTGTCCCATCAAACACTCCCAGGGCAGGTACAGCACGGGTTATATACAGAGTAAAACTCCCTCTACACTGTCCCATCAAACACTCCCAGGGCAGGTACAGCACGGGTTAGATACAGAGTAAAGCTCCCTCTACACTGTCTCATCAAACACTCCCAGGGCAGGTACAGCACGGGTTAGATACAGAATAAAGCTCCCTCTACACTGTCCCATCAAACACTCCCAGGGCAGGTACAGCACGGGTTAGATACAGAGTAAAGCTCCCTCTACACTGTCCCATCAAACACTCCCAGGGCAGGTACAGCATGGTTTAGATACAGAGTAAAGCTCCCTCTACACTGTCCCATCAAACATTCCTAGGGCAGGTACAGCATGGGTTAGATACAGAGTAAAGCTCCCTCTACACTGTCCCATCAAACACTCCCAGGGCAGGTACAGCACGGGTTAGATACAGAGTAAAGCTCCCTCTACACTGTCCCATCAAACATTCCCAGGGCAGGTACAGCACGGGTTAGATACAGAGTAAAGCTCCCTCTACACTGTCCCATCAAACACTCCCAGGGCAGGTACAGCATGGGTTAGATACAGAGTAAAGCTCCCTCTACACTGTCCCATCAAACACTCCCAGGGCAGGTACAGCATGGGTTAGATACAGAGTAAAGCTCCCTCTACACTGTCCCATCAAACACTCCCAGGGCAGGTACAGCACGGGTTAGATACAGAGTAAAGCTCCTTCTACACTGTCCCATCAAACACTCCCAGGGCAGGTACAGCACGGGTTAGATACAGAGTAAAGCTCCCTCTACACTGTCACATCAAACACTCCCAGGGCAGGTACAGCACGGGTTAGATACAGAGTAAAGCTCCTTCTACACTGTCCCATCAAACACTCCCAGGGCAGGTACAGCACGGGTTAGATACAGAGTAAAGCTCCCTCTACACTGTCCCATCAAACACTCCCAGGGCAGGTACAGCACGGGTTAGATACAGAGTAAAGCTCCCTCTACACTGTCCCATCAAACACTCCCAGGGCAGGTACAGCATGGTTTAGATACAGAGTAAAGCTCCCTCTACACTGTCCCATCAAACATTCCTAGGGCAGGTACAGCATGGGTTAGATACAGAGTAAAGCTACCTCTACACTGTCCCATCAAACACTCCCAGGGCAGGTACAGCACGGGTTAGATACAGAGTAAAGCTCCCTCTACACTGTCCCATCAAACACTCCCAGGGCAGGTACAGCACGGGTTAGATACAGAGTAAAGCTCCATCTACACTGTCCCATCAAACACTCCCAGGGCAGGTACAGCACGGGTTGGATTCCTCCTCTGTAATTTTCTTGTTATCTTCTCATCACCACAGGAATGAAATCAGAAGCACATTGAAAGAGCCTTCATTTACCCAAGTAGATGACTCAGTTTACGATTTTATAATCCGTAAACATCTGCCTGAACTGATCTGACTGGTGATGTCATTCTTGCACTCTGATTCACCCGAGTTAGCTCTGCTACACTGGAATTAAACACAGATCCTCCTCTCCTATAGAAATGTTGTTTTTCTCCCATATGTCTGTCCCTCTCAATGTTTCTCTGGCTGTGGCTGACAGGGAGGTGTACCATCTGGGCGGGAGACGTTTACTCAGATCTCTCTTTCACTTGGGTCTTGGGAGTGCGATCCCCTCCATTTGCTAGCCCTCCCTCCTGCCTATTGTCACCTGCCAATGGTGTTCCTTTTGACCGATTGAAGGCCAGCTGGTGATACGGGGTCGCACTGTGCTGCGGGATGGCTCTCCGCAGGGTTGCAGCCTGCGGGTATCTGGGCTCCACTCGCTAATGCTCCCTCCCTTGCTGTTTCTCTCCACATCTTTAAAATCCTCTCCAAAACCCATCTCTTTGACCATCTCTCCCAACGTTCTTACCACATGGCTCAGTGGGCCGCACTCTCTCGCCTCTGAGTCAGAAGGTCGTGGGTTCAAGCCCCACTCCAGAGACTTGAGCATAAAATCCAGGCTGACGCTCCAGTGCAGTGCTGAGGGAGTGCCGCACTGTCGGAGGTCCCGTTTTCCACTCAAGATGTTAAACCGAGGCCCCGTCTGCCTTCTCAGTTGGATGGGAAAGATCCCGTGGCACTATTTGAAGAAGAGCAGGGGAGTTCTCCCCGGTGTCCTGGCCAATATTTATCACTCAAATAATGCCATCTGCTCATTTATTTCATTGCTGTTTGTGGGATCTTGCTGTGCGCAAATTGGCTGCCGTGTTTCCTACATTACAACAGCGACCTCACTTCAAAAACACCTTCATTGGCTGCAAAGCGCTTTGGAGCGTCTGAGTTCATCAAACGTGCTGTAGAAATGCAAGTCTTTCTTTTACTAGTGTTCATCATGTGATTCTCCTCTGTGACTTACACTAGATCAAGTAATTAGGTAAAAAAGTAAAAACTGTAAGCTAAGTTAATTAAATACAAAGGGGAAAAATTTGGTTGCTTTGCGCCTCCCGTTAGCGCCCTGAGGGTCAGTGTCCACACCGAGTGTCAGTGTCCACACCGAGCATCAGTGTCCACACCGAGTGTCAGTGTCCACACCTAATGCCCGGGCGCCGTGCCGCTAATGCCTCCCGCGAAATTCAGCAGAACGTTAGCGGCGGCGGTAGCCGGTAGCGCCCTGCGGCGCTGCGCCTCCGGCGATGATGTCATCACCATGCTCAGCGCCCCGCTCGTGCTCCGGCCACAAACTTGGCTCGCGTCCCCTGCCCTAACGCGGGACGCTATGTCCGACAGGGTCAGGGGGGCGTACGTGCAGCCGGGGCGGCGATAATTAAAGGGCAGGTGCCGGGCGGTCATTTTTGTTTTGGGCCGCCTGCCAGCACCTGCCCCCTCTGACCTCCTCCTGCGGGGTGCCGGCCGCGATTGGTCAGCCCGGCGCTCCTCTTGACGCTGACGCTCGGTGTGCTGGGTGGACACTGATGCTCGGTGTGGACACTGACGCTCGGTGTGCTGGGTGGACACTGACGCTCGGTGTGGACACTGACGCTCGGTGTGGACACTGACACTCGGTGTGGACACTGACGCTCGGTGTGGACACTGACGCTCGGTGTGGACACTGAGGCTCGGTGTGGACACTGACACTCGGTGTGGACACTGACACTCGGTGTGCTGGGTGGACACTGACACTCGGTGTGGACACTGATGCTCGGTGTGGACACTGACACTCGGTGTGGACACTGACGCTCGGTGTGGACACTGACACTCGGTGTGGACACTGACGCTCGGTGTGGACACTGACGCTCGGTGTGGACACTGACGCTCGGTGTGGACACTGACGCTCGGTGTGGACACTGACACTCGGTGTGGACACTGACGCTCGGTGTGGACACTGACACTCGGTGTGGACGCTGACGCTCGGTGTGGACACTGACGCTCGGTGTGGACACTGACGCTCGGTGTGCTGGGTGGACACTGACACTCGGTGTGGACACTGACGCTCGGTGTGCTGGGTGGACACTGACACTCGGTGTGGACACTGACACTCGGTGTGGACACTGACACTCGGTGTGGATGCTGACACTCGGTGTGCTGGGTGGACACTGACGCTCGGTGTGGACACTGACGCTTGGTGTGGACGCTGACACTCGGTGTGGACACTGACACTCGGTGTGCTGGGTGGACACTGACGCTCGGTGTGGACGCTGACACTCGTTGTGCTGGGTGGACACTGACGCTCGGTGTGCTGGGTGGACACTGACGCTCGGTGTGGACACTGACGCTCGGTGTGCTGGGTGGACACTGACGCTCGGTGTGGACACTGACACTCGGTGTGGACACTGACACTTGGTGTGGACACTGACACTCGGTGTGGACACTGACACTCGGTGTGCTGGGTCGACGCTGACACTCGGTGTGAACACTGACACTCGGTGTGCTGGGTCGACGCTGACACTCGGTGTGCTGGGTGGACACTGACACTCGGTGTGGACACTGACACTCGGTGTGGATACTGACACTCGGTGTGGACACTGACACTCGGTGTGGACGCTGACACTCGGTGTGGACGCTGACACTCGGTGTGGACACTGACACTCGGTTTGGACACTGACACTCGGTGTGGACACTGACACTCGGTTTGGACACTGACGCTCGGTGTGGACACTGACGCTCGGTGTGGACACTGACGCTCGGTGTGGACACTGACGCTCGGTGTGGACACTGACACTCGGTGTGCTGGGTGGACACTGACACTCGGTGTGGACACTGACACTCGGTGTGGACACTGACACTCGGTGTGCTGGGTGGACACTGACACTCGGTGTGGACACTGACACTCGGTGTGGACACTGACACTCGGTGTGCTGGGTGGACACTGACACTCGGTGTGCTGGGTGGACACTGACACTCGGTGTGCTGGGTGGACACTGATGCTCGGTGTGCCTGCACTGTCAGTATGCTGATAGGGAATGGCAGCACCAAAGGAGATCGTAATCTGACAGCCAGTGGGAACATCCTGTGTCGCAGGTCTCTTAGTCACTGGGTCATTTTTTTATTTGTTCCTGGGATGTGGGCGTCGCTGGCAAGGCCACCATTTATTGCCCATCCCTAGTTGCCCTTGAGAAGGTGGTGGTGAGCCACCATTTCAGAGGGCAGTTCAGAGTCAACCACATGGCTGTGGGTCTGGAGTCACATAAAGACCAGACCGGGTAAGGACGGCAGATTTCCTTCCCTAAAGGACATTAGTGAACCAGATGGGTTTTTATGACAATCTGGTAATTTTACTATTACTGATACTCGCTTTTTATTCCAGATTTATTTAATTAACTGAATTTAAATTCCCCAGCTGCCGTGGTGAGATTTGAAAAGTTTTTTGTTTTCCATCCAGACCCCAGCATCTGCCACATTGTCTTTGATGTCATGTCTTCCTGACTGACCTGTTTGGACACCATCCACACCTTTGATTGCCGAGATTATCTCTCTGCCGAGGTGTGATAAAGGGCAGTTGGAAAGATTAACTGTAATCATCTGTCAGTGTTCTCTGACTATATATGCTGTGCCTATATGCATCTCTTCACTTCACCTGATGAAGGAGCAGCGCTCCGAAAGCTTGTGATTTCAAATAAAGCTGTTGGACTATAACCTGGTGTTGTGCGACTTCTCACTTTTGTCCACCCCAGTCCAACACCGGCATCTCCACATCATGACTATGCTACCATACCAAGGGACTGAATGGCCTCATCTCAGGATTCTGTAACCCTGGCTGTAGGCTTTGTGCTGCTATCCGGATTGGACCATGCCCCACTCGGGCCTGAGATGCTTCAGTAGTCAGGTTTTTATAGGCTGAATCCATTGCCCCCTCCTTAACCCAAAGGCACTGAGGGTAATTGTAGGCCCCTCCCCACGTGCCCCCACCTACAAAAAGCCATCAAAAGGCTCTGGAATGTTGGCCTTTATCTCAAGGGGCGGGAATATAAAGGGGAGGAAGTGAAGCTTCTGTTGTTCAGAGCTCTGGTCAGACCCCATCTGGACACGGCGTTCAGTTCTGGGCCCCGCACCTCAGGAAGGAGATATTGGCCTTGGAGGGGGAGCAGCGCAGATTCACCAGAATGATACCAGAACTAAAAGGGTTAAATCATGAGGACAGGTTGCACAGACTGGGCTTGTATTCCCTGGAGTATTGAAGATTGAGCGGAGATCTAATTGAGGTGTTTGAAATGATAAAAAGATTGGACAGGGTAGATACAGAGACGTTATATCCTCCGGTGGGGACACCAGAACAAGGGGGCATAATTTCAAATGAGAGCCAGGCTGTTCAGGAACGAAATCAGGAAGCACTTTTTCACACAAAGGGTAGTGGAAATCTGGACTAACTCCCCTCAAGCTCATGGATGCTGGGTGTCAATTGGAGCTTTCAAGACTGAGATGGATTGATTTTTGTTGGGTAAGGGTATCGAGGGATATGGAGCAAGGGCGGGTGAATGGGGCGGATGTGCGGATCAGCCATGATCTGATTGAAGGCTCAAGGGGCTGAATGGCCTCATCCTGTTCCTCTGTTCTAGCCCTGTTAACAGAATTTTAAATTCTCATCCTTGTTTTCAAATCCCTCCATGGCCTCGCCCCTCCCTATTTCTTTCACCTGCACCCACCCTACAACTCTATGAGATCTCTGCGCTCCTCCAATTCTGGCCTCTTGCCCATCCCCGATTTCCATCGCTCCACCATTGGTGGCCGTGCCTTCAGCTGCCGAGGCCCTAAGCTCTGGAATTCCCTCCCTAAACCTGTCCGTCTCGCTACCTCTCTCTCCTCCTTTAAGACGCTCCTTAAAACCTACCCCTTTGACCAAGCGCTTGGTCATCTGCCCTAATATCTCCTCATGTGGCTCGGTGTCAAACTTTGTCTTATAACAATCCTGTGAAACGCCCTGGGACGTTTTACTACGTTAAAGGCGCTGTATAAATACAAGTTGTTGTTGTTGAAAGAAGCAGCCCTCGAGCAGGGATTCCAACTCGCTCAGGCACGCCAGTATGACCAGGGTCCTTTCCCAAACACTGCACTAACGCACTGCCAGCTGCACAAGTTCAAAATTTACAGCCCGGATAAATACTGGTGCAGACAGAGCAGCCTCTGAGATCACAGAACCAAACAGCTGGCAGTGCCAGATAACAACAGCAACAATGGGCCCTGTTCAACTCTGACTATTTGTTGCAGATTAATGTTCTCAGCTAATTTGCTTCCTTCTATTTAATCATAATATAAGTTTATTTACTGTAAATGAACACATTATTGCACTGTAATCAAACAAGACAAGGGAAGTTAATCACTGTACAGCCCGGAGCCACAGACCGTGCCGTGCACTTGAAGCCTTCTCGCCGGTCTGACTGCGAGACATCCAGTTCATCAAGGTGAAGGATGTCAGTGCTGGGAATGAAACGTTTCCATATTTCACAGTGTCAGCGAACACTCCCAGGGCAGGTACAGCACGGGTTAGATACAGAGTAAAGCTCCCTCTACACTGTCCCATCAAACACTCCCAGGACAGGTACAGCACAGATTAGATACAGAGCAAAGCTCCCTCTACACTGTCCCACCAAACACTCCCAGGGCAGGTACAGCACGGGTTCGAGACAGAGTAAAGCTACCTCTACACTGTCCCATCAAATACTCCCAGGGCAGGTACAGCACGGGTTAGATACAGAGTAAAGCTCCCTCTACACTGTCCCATCAAACACTGCCAGGGCAGGTACAGCACGCGTTAGATACAGAGTAAAGCTACCTCTACACTGTCCCATCAAACACTCCCAGGGCAGGTACAGCACGGATTAGATACAGAGTAAAGCTCCCTCTACACTGTCCCATCAAACACTCCCAGGACAGGTACAGCACGGGTTAGATACAGAGTAAAGCTCCCTCTACACTGTCCCATCAAACACTCCCAGGGCAGTTACAGCATGGGTTAGATACAGAGTAAAGCTGCCTCTACACTGTCCCATCAAACACTCCCAGGGCAGGAACAGCACGGGTTAGATACAGAGTAAAGCTCCCTCTACACTGTCCCATCAAACACTCCCAGGGCAGGTACAGCACGGGTTAGATACAGAGTAAAGCTCCCTCTACACTGTCCCATCAAACACTCCCAGGGCAGGTACAGCACGGGTTAGATACAGAGTAAAGCTCCCTCTACACTGTCCCATCAAACACTCCCAGGGCAGGTACAGCACGGGTTAGATACAGAGCAAAGCACCCTCTACACTGTCACATCAAACACTCCCAGGGCAGGTACAGCACGGGTTAGATACAGAGCAAAGCACCCTCTACACTGTCCCATCAAACACTCCCAGGGCAGGTACAGCACGGGTTAGGTACAGAGTAAAGCTCCCTCTACACTGTCCCATCAAACACTCCCGGGGCAGGTACAGCGCGGGTTAGATACAGAGTAAAGCTCCCTCTACTCTGTCCCATCAAACACTCCCAGAGCAGGTACAGCACGGGTTAGATACAGAGTAAAGCTCCCTCTACACTGTCACATCAAACACTCCCAGGGCAGGTACAGCATGGGTTAGATACAGAGTAAAGCTCCCTCTACACTGTCCCATCAAACACTCCCAGGGCAGGTACAGCACGGGTTAGATACAGAGTAAAGCTCCCTCTACACTGTCCCATCAAATACTCCCAGGGCAGGTACAGCACGGGTTAGATACAGAGCAAAGCTCCCTCTACACTGTCCCACCAAACACTCCCAGGGCAGGTACAGCACGGGTTCGAGACAGAGTAAAGCTACCTCTACACTGTCCCATCAAATACTCCCAGGGCAGGTACAGCACGGGTTAGATACAGAGTAAAGCTCCCTCTACACTGTCCCATCAAACACTGCCAGGGCAGGTACAGCACGCGTTAGATACAGAGTAAAGCTACCTCTACACTGTCCCATCAAACACTCCCAGGGCAGGTACAGCACGGATTAGATACAGAGTAAAGCTCCCTCTACACTGTCCCATCAAACACTCCCAGGACAGGTACAGCACGGGTTAGATACAGAGTAAAGCTCCCTCTACACTGTCCCATCAAACACTCCCAGGGCAGTTACAGCATGGGTTAGATACAGAGTAAAGCTCCCTCTGCACTGTCCCATCAAACACTCCCAGGGCAGGAACAGCACGGGTTAGATACAGAGTAAAGCTCCCTCTACACTGTCCCATCAAACACTCCCAGGGCAGGTACAGCACGGGTTAGATACAGAGTAAAGCTCCCTCTACACTGTCCCATCAAACACTCCCAGGGCAGGTACAGCACGGGTTAGATACAGAGTAAAGCTCCCTCTACACTGTCCCATCAAACACTCCCAGGGCAGGTACAGCACGGGTTAGATACAGAGCAAAGCACCCTCTACACTGTCACATCAAACACTCCCAGGGCAGGTACAGCACGGGTTAGATACAGAGCAAAGCACCCTCTACACTGTCACATCAAACACTCCCAGGGCAGGTACAGCACGGGTTAGGTACAGAGTAAAGCTCCCTCGACACTGTCCCCATCAAACACTCGCAGGGCAGGTACAGCACGGGTTAGATACAGAGTAAAGCTCCCTCTACACTGTCCCATCAAACACTCCCAGGGCAGGTACAGCACAGATTAGATACAGAGCAAAGCTCCCTCTACACTGTCCCATCAAACACTCCCAGGGCAGGTACAGCACGGGTTAGATACAGAGCAAAGCACCCTCTACACTGTCACATCAAACACTCCCAGGGCAGGTACAGCACGGGTTAGATACAGAGCAAAGCACCCTCTACACTGTCACATCAAACACTCCCAGGGCAGGTACAGCACGGGTTAGGTACAGAGTAAAGCTCACTCTACACTGTCCCATCAAACACTCCCGGGGCAGGTACAGCGCGGGTTAGATACAGAGTAAAGCTCCCTCTACTCTGTCCCATCAAACACTCCCAGGACAGGTACAGCACAGATTAGATACAGAGCAAAGCTCCCTCTACACTGTCCCACCAAACACTCCCAGGGCAGGTACAGCACGGGTTCGAGACAGAGTAAAGCTACCTCTATAACAACAGAAAACGCTGGAAAAACTCAGCAGGCCAGGCAGCATCCGTGGAGAGAGAAAGAGAGTTGACGTTTCAGGTCGATGACCTTTCATCAGAACGGGGTTAGATACAGAATGAGCTGGTGGATCTAGTAGTCACTGAACTTCAAAGCAGCTCAACTCATTGGCAGTTTGCGATGTTTCTGAGGAATGTGATAAGATGCCGCATAAAAACATTTCTTTCTTGCATTCAATTCAACAATTCTGCAACTATATATGAAAACACAAAGGAGCCGTACGTTAAAAGCTCAACGCTCATTGTGTGATTCTTTATTGTAGGAAATTACGGCCTTCCAGAAAGGCTTTTGTGGAGCGCTGCCTCATTAACAGCAACACTTCATTCTTCGAAAGCAGATCATTCATTATTTGAGATAATAAATAGATGTCAGTTTCAAATTTATGACAAAATGGGAGACTGATCTGCATCATTTAGATAATGGAGCCCAACCAAATTAATTCTGTAGTGCAGTAATGAAGAATGGATTGTTTTTGTCTGCGGCCTCCAATCTATAGTTGCCTGTTTCCTTGAAGATATCTTTCTCTGAACCGCATGATAATAGCTTTATGTTTATTACCCGTTTGCCCATTGACGACTGGATCATTTACAGTGAGACGTCACACTGTGGGCTGCGTAGTTTCATTCTATCTCCGAGAAATTGCTTTTGTTCAGTGACCTTGGCACTGTGGATTGGGCAGAGCTGGGCGAGAGGCCTGGTGTTCAGAGATGGCTTCAGCCAAGAGACTTTTTGGGACTTGGCTCTCAGCTCCTCTACTGTCTCAGCGCCTCTCTCAAAGCAATACTCATCCATGCGGACAAGCAACGGCTCCAGCTGCAACACCCCACCCCACCCCACCGCCCGGCCTTATTTCCCATCAGTGGATGGCTGGAGTTGGCCAAACTGCCCTCTGCAAAAGGGAGGGCGAAATCAACCAGGGTTCCCACTCCTGATCACAAAGAAGATTGATAGCGCCTTTCACGACCTGAGGACATCCCAAAGCGCTTTACAGCCAATGAAGTATTTTTTGAAATGTAGTCACTGTTGGAATGTAAGAAACACAGCAGCCAATTTGCGCACAGCAAGCTCCCACAAACAGCAATGTGATAATGACCAAATAATCTGTTTTTTAAATGTTTTTTGAGGGATAAATATTGGCTGAACAACTGTGCCAGCCATGTTGGTAGCACACTCGCCTCTGAGTCAGAAGGTCGTGGGTTCAAGACCGACTCCAGAGACTTGAGCTCAAAAACCCAGGCTGACATTCCCAGTGCAACACTGTCAGAGAGGCAGTACTGAGGGAGCGCTGCACTGTCGGAGGGGCAGTACTGAGGGAGCGCTGCACTGTCGGAGGGGCAGTACTGAGGGAGTGCTGCACTGTCGGAGGGGCAGTACTGAGGGAGCGCTGCACTGTCGGAGGGGCAGTACTGAGGGAGCGCTACACTGTCGGAGGGGCAGTACTGAGGGAGCGCTACACTGTCGGAGGGGCAGTACTGAGGGAGCGCTGCACTGTCGGAGGGGCAGTACTGAGGGAGCGCTGCACTGTCGGAGGGGCAGTACTGAGGGAGTGCTGCACTGTCGGAGGGGCAGTACTGAGGGAGCGCTGCACTGTCGGAGGGGCAGTACTGAGGGAGCGCTGCACTGTCGGAGGGGCATTACTGTGGGGGCGCTGCACTGTCGGAGGGGCAGTACTGAGGGTGCGCCGCACTGTCGGAGGGGCAGTACTAAGGGAGCGCCGCACTGTCGGAGGGGCAATACTGAGAGAGCGCCGCACTGTCAGAGGGGCAGTACTGAGGGAGCGCTGCACTGTCGGAGGGGCTGCACTGAGGGAGTGCCGCACTGTCGGAGGGGCTGCACTGAGGGAGCGCCGCACAGTCGGAGGGGCAGTACTGAGGGAGCGCTGCACTGTTGGAGGGGCAATACTGAGAGAGCGCTGCACTGTCGGAGGGGCAGTACTGAGGGAGCGCTGCACTGTCGGAGGGGCTGCACTGAGGGAGCGCTGCACTGTCGGAGGGGCAGTACTGAGGGAGCGCCGCACTGTCGGAGGGGCTGCACTGAGGGAGCGCCGCACTGTCGGAGGGGCAGTACTGAGGGAGTGCTGTACTGTCGGAGGGGCAGTACTGAGAGAGCGCCGCACTGTCGGAGGGGCAGTACTGAGAGAGCGCCGCACTGTCAGAGGGGCAGTGCTGCGGGAGCGCTGCACTGTCGGAGGGGCTGCACTGAGGGAGTGCCGCACTGTCGGAGGGGCTGCACTGAGGGATCGCCGCACTGTCGGAGGGGCAGTACTGAGGGAGCGCCGCACTGTCGGAGGTGCCGTCCTTCAGATGAGACGTTAAACCGAGGCCCCGTCTGCCCTCTCAGGTGGACGTAAAAGATCTCACGGCACTATTCGAAGAAGAGCAGGGGAGTTCTCCCCGGTGTCCTGGCAATATTTATCCCTCAATCAACATCACTATAACAGATTATCTGGTCATTATCACATTGCTGTTTGTGGGAGCTTGCTGTGCGCAAATTGGCTGCCGCGTTTCCTACATTACAACAGTGACTACATTTCAAAAAGTACTTCATTGGCTGTAAAGTGCTTTGAGACGTCCTGTGGTCGTGAAAGAACATAAGAACATAAGAAATAGGAGCAGGAGTAGGCCAATCGGCCCCTCGAGCCTGCTCCGCCATTCAATAAGATCATGGCTGATCTGATCCTAACCTCAAATCTAAAGAACACAAGAAGTAGGAGCAGGACCCGGCCACTCAGCCCCTGGGCCCGCTCCGCCACCCACAGGGCCTTGACCGATCCGAACTCAGCCTCATGTCCAATTTCCTGCCCGCTCCCCGTAACCCCTAATTCCCTTTACTTCTAGGAAACTATCTATTTCTGTTTTAAATTTATTTAATGATGTAGCTTCCACAGCTTCCTAGGGCAGCAAATTCCACAGACCTACTACCCTCTGAGTGAAGAAGTTTCTCCTCATCTCAGTTTTGAAAGAGCAGCCCCTTATTCTAAGATTATGCCCCTAGTTCTAGTTTCACCCATCCTTGGGAACATCCTTACCGCATCATCCCGATCAAGCCCCTTCACAATCTTATATGTTTCAATAAGATCGCCTCTCATTCTTCTGAACTCCAATGAGTAGAGTCCCAATCTACTCAACCTCTCCTCATATGTCCACCCCCTCATCCCCGGGATTAACCGAGTGAACCTTCTTTGTACTGCCTCGAGAGCAAGTATGTCTTTTCTTAAGTATGGACACCAAAACTGTATGCAGTATTCCAGGTGCGGTCTCACCAATACCTTATATAACTGCAGCAATACCTCCCTGTTTTTATAATCTATCCCCCTAGCAATAAAAGCCAACATTCCGTTGGCCTTCTTGATCACCTGCTGCACCTGCATACTAACTTTTTGATTTTCTTGCACTAGGACCCCCAGATCCCTTTGTACTGCAGTACTTTCCAGTTTCTCACCATTAAGATAATAACTTGCTCTCTGAAAGGCGCTATAGAAATGCAAGTCTTTCAAGTCTTTTAAAAAAATAAACCAATTTGTTGGTTTGTAATTGACCGAGCCTTTTCGCTTTACAGGCAACAAAGTACTTTTTGAAGTACCTTCTCCCCATCTCCCTCAACCCAACCCACCCACCTTCTCCCCATCTCCCTCAACTCCACCCACCCACCTTCTCCCCAATCCCTCAACACCATCCACCCACCTTCTCCCCATCTCCCTCAACCCCACCCACCCACCTTCTCCCCAATCCCTCAACTCCATCCACCCACCTTCTCCCCAATCCCTCAACCCCACCCACCCACCTTCTCCCCAATCCCTCAACCCAACCCACCCACCTTCTCCCCATCTCCCTCAACACCATCCACCCACCTTCTCCCCAATCCCTCAACCCCACCCACCCACCTTCTCCCCAATCCCTCAACCCCACCCACCCACCTTCTCCCCAATCCCTCAACACCATCCACCCACCTTCTCCCCAATCCCTCAACCCCACCCACCCACCTTCTCCTCAATCCCTCAACCCCACCCACCCACCTTCTCCCCAATCCCTCAACACCATCCACCCACCTTCTCCCCAATCCCTCAACCCCACCCACCTTCTCCTCAATCCCTCAACCCCACCCACCCACCTTCTCCCCAATCCCTCAACCCTACCCACCCACCTTTTCCCCAATCCCTCAACCCCACCCACCCACCTTCTCCCCAATCCCTCAACCCCACCCACCCACCTTCTCCCCATATCCTCCAACCCCACCCACCCACCTTCTCCCCAATCCCTCAATCTCTTCTCTCTGCGGAAACCCATCTAGTTGTCTCTCACAACCATTTATACTTTCTCCTTCCTGCAAATTATTCTTCAACTCTATTTCCCTTTGGGTGAAAAAGTTCCCCCTGATTTCCCACCTTACTCCGAGCGAAATGTTAACTTGGGTCCCCAGGGATTTGAACCTTTCTCCCCAGGGAACAATTGACCTGATCAACTTAGTCATGTCCCTCCATTATGTCGAATCATCTTATCTCTGAGCCTCTTCTTTTCCAATTGAAACAAGCCCAACTTGATTCGACCTCCCTGACTCAGATTCCCGATACCAGATGTCTTCTCCTTCACCCTCTGCCCCCTCCCAAGAGTGAAAGCAGCCTCCCATAATTAGATGGCCTAAACTACACACTGTGCTATGGAACATAACAGAATCCTCGACTTCACCATTAAATAGAAATTCTAGTTCTCTTTGCATAAAGACGAGCCTTATTTATTTATTATTGGAGTATGTCATCTGATGCAGCCTGTTGGACGATAATCTTTCTTAGTGTCAAGGCTCTGTCAGTCAGATGCAAACATTTCCAGTATTTTGCTGTAGGATTGCATGTGATACTTGAGATTAAGGACAGGAGATTATCTGCCTGGATTTCGCCCCTGCTAGTGCAAGAGATGGGTTGCTGTGATTGAAACGGATAACAGATGTTTACGGAACAGCAAAGGGGTTCCTGGTCTCCAGGATCGAAGTCAATGTAAGGGTTGCAGCTCAGACCATTCTTACTCCAGTTCTCACTGGTTGCCCACTGTCTCCCCTTCAATAACCAGGTGATGGCATTGTCTCTGTGTTGAGTGACTGATGATGCCAACACCAATGGAACCTATTCTTCAGTGCGAGATGGGAGCGTTCCTGGACGGTGATAATTGAATGAGGAAAAGCCAGGATGGATTTAGAAGGGAAGATCCAACTGACCAAGTTCAATGGAATGAAAATGGACCGGGGTCTCCGAAGGGCAGTCGAACCATTTCTCCAGATTATCGCCCAGGGCAAGCAGACGGAAATTTACAACTCTGTGTTGTTACCAACAAGGATGGAAACGCTATTAGACCTGGTTCCAGGTAATGAAGAAGAGCAAGTCGACACCTTAAAGTAGGAAAAGCAGTCACCACAATATAATTAGAGCTGCGTATATAATTAGAGTGTTTGATGGGACAGTGTGGAGGGAGCATTACTCTGTATCTAACCCATGCTGTACCTGCCCTGGGAGTGTTTGATGGGGCAGTGTAGAGGGAGCTTTACTCTGTATCTAACCCATGCTGTACCTGCCCTGGGAGTGTTTGATGGGACAGTGTAGATGGAGCTTTACTCTGTATCTAACCCGAACTGTACCTGCCCTGGGAGTGTTTGATGGGACAGTGCAGAGGGAGCTTTACTCTGTATCTAACCCGAACTGTACCTGCCCTGGGAGTGTTTGATGGGACAGTGCAGAGGGAGCTTTACTCTGGGTGTTTAGAGCCTCACTTCGAGTTTCCTTTATACTCTTGGATGTACCTCCACCCTGAGCTGCACGGTGTGATTCCGCTAACTATCAGATTAGAACAGTTACTGTTACAGACTCTGCTGCAATGGTTTTAGTGCGCCCTATAGAATGTCACAAGAGTGCTTTATTTAGTGTGCAATATGTATCAAGGCACCCTGTCATGAGCACTGACTGGGGAGCGGAACACACAAACCCACAATAGAAAGTAACACTTCAAAATACCTGATCGGAAATATGCCGTGTTGCACTTTACTAAACATGATCTCTTTGCCTGCAGTAATTTAATCTCCCAAATCGACACTATTAAAATTGTAATGCTAATAACCCTTGAATTTATTTCGCACATTATCACATCACAGCTTCTCAAAATGCTTGGCGCCGTGAGTCACGTGTTCTTGACTGATGCGCGATGTGATGCAACAACGCGCAGCCTGACTCCGGGAAATCTCCCTCCCGGCTCTTTATTAACTTCTTAAATTAATTCTCGGACTGTGGGTGTCGCTAGCTTGGCCGGCATTTATTGCCCATCCCTCGTTACCCTGAGTCTGATACGACTGAGTGTCTTACTCGGCCATTTCAGAGGGCAATTAAGAGTCATCATTGCTGTGGGTCCGGAGTCCCATTTAGGCCAGACCGGGTAAGGACGGTAGATTTCCTTCCCTAAAGGACATTAGTGAACCCGATGGGTTTTTACGACAATCCGGTCGTTTCATGGTCACTTTTACTGAGACCAGCTTTTTATTTCCAGATTTATTGATTTTAACTGATTTCAAACTCTCAAACTGCCATGTCTCACGTTCTCTGACTCACCAGTCCAGTATCCTAACCACTACACCCCCGTATCCTAATCTAGAGTGTGGGGGTAGGGAGAGGGAGAAGGGTTAGGGAGGTGACTGGAGGCAAGGTAGAATTTGAGTAGCCTTCTGAAAGTGTGGGGTGATGTAGCAAGGCAGAGGGGTTCAGGAGGAGAATTCCAGGGTTACAGCAGCTCACAGCTCTATCTCCAACTATAGAGGGACAGCAGGGGAGGGAGGGAAGGAGGGAGAGAGAGATGGAGAGGGAGGGAGAGAGAGACTGAGGGAGGGAGTGAAGGAGGGAGGGAAGGAATGATGGGCTGGATGGAGGGAGGGAAGGAGAGAGGGCTGGAGGGAGTGAGGGAGGGAGAGAGGGAGGGATGGAGTGAGGGAGAGAGGGATGGAGGGAGTGAGATAGGGAGGGATGGAGGGAGGGAGAGAGGGAGGGGGATGGAGGGAGAGAGGGATGGAGGGAGGGAGAAAGGGAGGGATGGAGGGAGGGAGAGAGGAAGGGATGGAGGGAGGGAGAGGAGAGGGAGGGAGAGAAGGAGGGAGGGAGAGAGGGAGGGATGGAGGGAGGGAGAGAGGGACAGATGGAGGGAGGGATGGGAGGAGGGAGAGAAGGAGAGAGGGAGGGACAGAGGGAGAGAGGGATGGATGGAGGGAGGGAGGGAGAGAGG
>JASTWF010001020.1:38624-93624 GCA_030390025.1 Squalus acanthias
GCACAGGACCGTACTAAAAATCACTGGAGCCCTCTCACCTCTCCCCGAGCTTCAGATTGAGATAAGGGATGATGTCTTTATTGGAACAGAAGGGTGCTGATAGGGTCCAAATCACCAGCTGTGGTCCTGCAATTCAGCGGCTTAGAGTCAGGGGCTGGGACGGACAAACACGTAAAAATAAATAACCAAAAATCTGCAGTACGTCAAAGCTTGGCCAAGAGGGAGCTCTGCAATTCAATTCAAAGCGACTGGCGATATTGGACGCTGATAAGTGGTGTCATTTAAGAGGAATATGTTTCTAGAGCGAACCTCAGCATCACCAGCATTCTGTTGAAGAGTAAATCTCGAGATCAGAACCTCCGGAAAAGAAAACACAGGCCCCTTTTCCAGAAGGATTCACACACTCAAGGCCTTGCTTGGACCAGAAGCCTTATCGTAGAGTCGTAGAGTCATAACGGCACAGAAGGAGGCCATCGGCCCATCGAGTCCGTGCCGGCTCTCTGCAGAGCAATCCAGTCAGTCCCTTTCCTCCGCTCTATCCCCGTAGCCCTGCAAGCTCATTTCCCTCAGTGTCTATCCAGTCTCCCCTTGAAATCATTGAGTGTGTCCGCTTCCACCACTTCCGTCGGCAGCGAGTTCCAGGTCCTCACCACTCGCTGCGTAAAAAAGCTTTTCCTCACATCCCCCCTGTATCTCTTGCCCAAATCCTTAACTCTGTGTCCCCCCTAGTCCTTGTACCATTAACTAGTGGGAACAGCCTTTCTCTGTCTAGCCTATACTTTTTCGTCCTAATGTGCTTTGGGTCATCCTGCAGTCAGGTGTCAGCCGGGGCTCAGTGGGCAGCACCCTTCCCTCTGAGTCACGAAGGTTGTGGTTTCAAGTCCCAGTCCAGAGATTTGAGCATGAAAAAAATCTAGGCCGACACTCCAGTGCAGTACTGAGGGAGCGCTGCGCTGTCGGAGGGGCAGTACTGAGGGAGTGCTGCACTGTCGGAGGGGCTGTACTGAGGGAGCGCCGCACTGTCGGAGGGGCAGTACTGAGGGATCGCTGCACTGTCGGAGGGGCAGTACTGAGGGAGCGCCGCACTGTCGGAGGGGCAGTACAGAGGGAGCGCCGCACTGTCGGAGGGGCAGTACTGAGGGAGCGCCGCACTGTCGGAGGGGCAGTACTGAGGGAGTGCCTGCACTGTCGGAGGGGCAGTACTGAGGGAGCGCCGCACTGTCGGAGGGGCAGTACTGAGGGAGCGCTGCACTGTCGGAGGGGCAGTACTGAGGGAATGCCGCACTGTCGGAGGGGCAGTACTGAGGGAGTGCTGCACTGTCGGAGGGGCGGTACTGAGGGAGCACTGCACTGTCGGAGGGGCAGTACTGAGGGAGCGCCGCACTGTCGGAGGGGCAGTACTGAGGGATGCCGCACTGTCGGAGGGGCAGTACTGAGGGAGCGCCTGCACTGTCGGAGGGGCAGTACTGAGGGAGCGCTGCACTGTCGGAGGGCAGTACTGAGGGAGCGCCGCACTGTCGGAGGGGCAGTACTGAGGGAGCGCGCACTGTCGGAGAGGCAGTACTGAGGGAGCGCTGCACTGTCGGAGAGGGCAGTACTGAGGGAGCGCTGCACTGTCGGAGGGGCAGTACTGAGGGAGCGCTGCACTGTCGGAGGGTCAGTACTGAGGGAGCGCTGCACTGTCGGAGGGGCAGTACTGAGGGAGCGCCGCACTGTCAGAGGGGCAGTACTGAGGGAGTGCCCGCACTGTCGGAGGGGCAGTACTGAGGGAGCACAAATTGTTTGCCGCGTTTCCCACATTACAACAGTGACTACACTTCAAAAAAAAAGTGCTTCGGTGGCTGTAAAGCACTTTGGGACGTCTGGTGGTTGTGAAAGGTGCTATATAAATGCAAGCTCTTTATTTTTCTTAAATGTTGGGCATTTTCACTTGGGTTAGTTTTGGCTTCAGGCCGTAACTGGCTGCCTTTTAGTTGCTGCGTCCACCCCCCCAACACCCCCCCCCCCGCCCCCCCGCCCCCCGCCCCCCCCCCCGCCCCCCCGCCCCCCGCCCCCCCACCCCCCGCCCCCCGCCCCCCGGCCCCCCCTCTCCTGGGAGTCGGCATGTCCCGTCACTCAGAGTGAAATTACAGAGTGCGATCCCAAATGAACATTGACCTGTGCAAGTGTTTGCGTGTGGGCAGGCAGAGGGAGATCGACAGGGACCTACAATGAAAGAGTAATTCCTCCATCGGTTTACTGTCCTTTAAATCTGATATATGATTCTTTTATTGGACTTACATTGCAAACTAAAAATCAATGTCAATTCTAACCTGGCAGAAGTGTGGGAAATACACACTCCCATAAGGTCAAAATATGATCTGAATCCAGGCTGACTTATTCCTTGACTTTCAGTTCGGGTCGATCATCCAGGAGTCTCCCAGAATCAGCGATTGACCTCCTGAGCGTTGCTGTCCGGACGTCTTGCGCGTCGGCTTCAGGTCCTGCCGCCAAACCCGCCCCCCCAGACCCCCCACCCCAGCACAGACCCCATCACACAACCGTCCCCCGCCCCTCGGCCCAGCCTCCCAACCCCACACATCCGCCCCCAGCCCACTCGGCCCTGCCAAACCTGCCCCCCAGACCCCCACCCTAGCACAGACCCCATCACACATCCGCCCCCAGCCCACTCGGCCCAGCCAAACCTGCCCCCCAGACCCCCACCCCAGCACAGACCCCATCACACATCCACCCCCCGCCCCCTCGGTCCTGCCCCCCAGCCCCCCACCCCACACAACCGCCCCGCCAGACCCCCCACCCCAGCACAGACCCCATCACACATCCACCCCCAGCCCACTCGGCCCTGCCAAACCCGCCCCCCCAGACCCCCCACCCCAGCACAGACCCCATAACACATCCGCCCCCAGCCCACTCGGCCCTGCCAAACCTGCCCCCCCGACCCCCACCCCACACATCCGCCCACCGCCCACTAGGCCCTGCCAAACCTGCCCCCCCAGACCCCCACCCCACACATCCACCCCCCGCCCCCTCGGCCCTGGCCCCCAGCCCCCCAGCCCCCCCACCCCACACATCTACCCCCCGCACCCTCGGCCCTGCCAAACCTGCCCCCCCACCCCACACAACCGCTCGCCCGCACCCTCGCCTCCCCCGCTCGCCCGCACCCTCGCCTCCCCCGCTCGCCCGCACTGTCGCCTCCCCCGCCCGCTCACCCACCCCTGGGGGTTGTCAAGTTTGGATCAAGTCCAAAACCAGACATGAGGTGAGAAGCATCCACAATGTTAGGCCACATATAAAGGACTGGGTTTAAACAGAATTAACTTCAAACTATATTTCTTAACAACGTTATGTTGTACATATAGAATACAAAAGACACACACTGGATAAAGGGCAGAGCAGGAAGGAAGCAATTGGCCTCTGATGTGAGTGTTGCAAGAGGTGAGTGTAAAATAGACACAACCAGCTCTCAGCAAAGTAAAGTGTTTCTGTCACCGCTCAAAGAAGCAGTGAAATCAATGGCTATATTATGTACTAAGTCTTTCTCTTATCAGCTTTAGCCTGGTGCTTCCATTAGCCTGTGCCCTTGCTATCTATCACAGTAATAATTTGATATATTTTTCCCAGTTAGACGCAGTGATTATTAAATCTAACCTTTAACAGCACCAGGAGGGGTTGGATCTGGGCCAGAGCAAAGCTTTGGATAGTGAAGTGTGTTAAAAACACAAAATATGTATTTAAAAATAGTCAGAGCATATCTTGCTGGTACTGACCCAACTCCTGTTCACTTATTTTGTGACGTAACTTGTTTTCATTCACTGTTTCCAGGCTGAGTTAGAAAAATGACAATGTTGGTGCGAACTTTGCTGCACTTTTCCGAATCAGATTTCCTTATATTTGCATATTAATCACCGAATCGGGGTTGGAATGGAATTAGTTAGAATATGGTTGCAAAATTCTGCTTGTAATTATTTAAAAAAGAGGGGTTGTTTTAAAAAATCTGTATCTTTCCCATGAATAAAATGCAAATGATTATTGCCTCTTCACGATTACTTAGTTACAAGAGAGAACGCCCTTGAGGACCAAGACCGAATCTATTTGGTTGGAGTTGAGAAACAATAAAAGAACTATTACGCTACTTGGTGTATTTTATAGACCACCAAATAGTGGGAAGGAGATAGAAGAGCAGATTGCACAGAAATTGCTGAAAGGTGCAAGAACTATAGAATAGTGATAAAGGGAGACTTTAACTCCCCCAGTATTGAATGGGGCAGTGAAGGGGAGGATTTCTGAATTGTGTTCAGGAGAATTTTCTTGATCAGTATGTTTCCTGCCCAACGAGGAAGGAGGCATTGCTGGATCTAGTCCTGGGAATGAAGTGGGTCAAGTGGAGAATGTCACAGTCGTGGAGCACCTCGGGTATAGTGATCATTGTATCGTAAGGTTTAGATTAGTTATGGAGAAGGACAAGGAGCAATCTAGAATAAAAATACTGAACTGGAAGAGGGCTAATTTCAGTGAATTGAGGAGGGATCTGGCCCGGGTAAATTGCAGTCAAAGACTGGCAGGCAGAAATATATTGGAGCAATGGGCGGCCTTTAAAGAGGAGATGGTTCGGGTGCAGTCTCGGTACATTCCCACAAGGGGGAAAGGGAGGGTAAGCAAAGCCAGAGCTCCCAGGATGGTGAAGGAGTTGGAGAGTAGGATGAAGCAGAAAAAGGGGGCGTATGACAGATGTCAGCTTGATAATACAAGGGAGAATCAGGCCGAATATAAAAAAAATACAGAGGACAAGTGAATAAGGAAATAAGAGGGGCAAAGAGACACTGAGAATAGATTGGCGACAAACATAAAAGGGAATCCAAAGGTTTTCTATAGGCATGTTAACAGTAAAAGGATTGTCAGAGGAGCAGTGGGGCCAATTAGGGATCAAAATGGAGATCTATTGGCAGAAGGCATGGCTGAGGTACTAAATGAGTAGTTTGCATCGGTGTTTACCAAGGAAGAGGACTCTGCCAAAGCTATGGTAAACGAGGAGGTTGCCGGAATACTGAATGAGATAAAAATAGATAAAGAGGAGGTACTATATGACATATGAGGAGAGATTGGGTCGATTGGGCTTATACTCGCTGGAGTATAGAAGAATGAGAGGGGATCTCATCGAAACATATAAAATTCTGACAGGTCTGGACAAACTAGATGCAGGAAGAATGTTCCCGATGGTCGGAGAGTCCAGAACCAGGGGTCACAGTCTAAGGATAAGGGGTAAGCCATTTAGGACAGAAATGAGGAAGAATTTCTTCACCCAGAGAGTGGTGAACCTGTGGAATTCTCTACCACAGAAGGTAGTTGAGGCCAAGTCATTAAATATATTCAAGAATGAGTTCGATATATTTCTTAAAGCTGAAGGTATCAAGGGATATGGGGAGAAGGCAGGTACAGGGTACTGAATTTGGATGATCAGCCATGATCTCATCGAATGGCGGAGCAGGCTCGAGGGGCCGAATGGCCTACTCCTGCTCCTATCTTCTATGTTTCTATGTTTCTATGTACTAGACAGGCTATAGTACTTAAAGTAGATCAGTCACCCGGTCCGGATGGGATGTATCCTAGTTTGCTGAGGGAAGTAAGGGTAGAAATTGCGGAGGTGCTGGCCACAATCTTCCAATCCTCCTTAGAGGTGGTGCCAGAGGACTGGAGGATTGCAAATGTTACAACTTTGTTCAAAAAAGGGAGAAGGATAAACCCAGCAACTATAGGCCAGTCAGTTTAACGTCGGTGGTGGGGAAGCTTTTAGAAACAATAATCCGGGAGAAAATTAACAGCCACTTGGACAAGCATTGACTAATAAAGGAGAGCCAGCATGGATTTGTTGAGGGCAAATCGTGTTTGACGAACTTTATTGAGTTTTTTGATGAGGTAACACAAAGGGTGGATGAGGGTAGTGCAGTTGATGTTGTGTATATGGACTTTCAAAAGGCGTTTGACAAAGTGCCACATATTAGGCTTGTTAGCGAAATTGAAACCCATGGGATAAAAGGGGCAAAATTGGCTAAGGGATAGAAAACAGAGAGTTGTGGTGACGGGCTGTTTTTCGGACTCAAGGGAGATATACAGTGAAGTTCCCCAAGGTTTAGTACTGGGACCACTGCTGTTTTTGATATTCATTTATGACTTGGACTTGGGGGTACAGGGCACAATTTTGAAATTTGCAGTTGACACAAAACAGCGAGGAGGATAGTGATAGACTTCAAGAGGACAGAGACAGGCTGGTGGAATGGGCGGACACATGGCAGATGAAATTTAACGCAGAAAAGTGTGAGGTGATACATTTTGGTAGTAAGAATGAGCAGAGACAATACAAGTTAAATGATACAATTTTAGAGGGGGTGCAAGAACAGAGAGACCTGGGGGTGCTTGTGCACAAATGTTTGAAGGTGGCAGGACAGGTTAACAAAGCAGTTAGTAAAGCATATGGGATCCTGGGCTTTATAAATCGAGGCAGAGAGTATTATAGCCAGGAAGTTGTGCTGAACCTTTACAAAACACTCGTTCAGCCCCAGCTGGAATATTGTGTCCAATTCTGGGCACCGCACTTTAGGAAGGATGTGAAGGCTTTGGAGAGGGTGCAGAGGAGATTTACTAGAATAGTTCCAGGGATGAGGGAATACAGTTCCGTGGACAGACTGGAGAAGCTGGGGTTGTTCTCCTTAGAGCAGAGAAGGCTAAGAGGAGATATGATAGAGGTGTTTAAAATCATGAAGGGTTTAGATAGAATGAATAAAGAGGAACTGTTTCAACTAGGGAACAGGTTATTTTAGATCTAGAATTATGCAATGAGAAAGGGTTAATTAATAACCTTGTAGTAAAGGGGCTTTTAGGGAAGAGTGACCATAATATGATAGAATTTTATATTGAGTTTGGAAGTGATTTAGTTAAATCCGAAACTAGAGTCTTAAATCTAAACAAAGCAAACTACCTAGGTATGAGGGGCGAGTTGGCTAAGGTAGATTGGGAAACTACATTAAAAGGTATGACAGTGGACGAGCAATGGTTAGCATTTAAAGAATTAATACATAGTTTACAACAAATATACATTCCTTTAAGGCACAAAACCCCACAGGAAAAGTGGTCCAACCATGGCTAACAAGAGAAGTTAAAGATAGTATTAGATCAAAGGAAGAGGCTTATAATGTTGCCAAAAAGAATAGTAAGCCTGAGGATTGGGAGGATTTTAGAATTCAGCAAAGGAGGACCAAGAAATTGATAAGGAAAGGGAAAATAGAATATGAAAGTAAACTAGCGAGAGACATAAAAATAGACTGTAAAAGCCTCTATAGGTATGTAACAAGGAAAAGATTAGCGAAAGTAAATGTTGGTCCCTTACAGGCTGAGACAGGGGAAATTATAATGGGGAATAAGGAAATGGCAGAGAAATTAAACAAATACTTTGGGCGCGATCTTGCCAGCCCTGGGGAGGTGGGTATAGAGGCGGGACTGCTGGGAAAATGGCAGAATCTAGGGTTGGGTGCCCATCCCGCCCCCAATTCACCTCTGTGCCATCTTGCCAGGAGGCGGGTAGCCGACCCGTGCCGGGTCCCGTCTCCTTGGAGGCAGGAAGGGGATTAGTGCCACTTATCTGCCTGTTAACAGGTAGTATGTGAGGTAAGTGGAAAGTGTTAGTAAATGTTTAATTACCTTTGTTTCTTCCTGCAGGCTTCAAGAGTTGGGAATGCGGAGAGTCTCGCACCTCTGCGGCAGAGATGACAGATGGCCGCTGCATTGTCCAATGCAACAACCATCTAATTTCTGCTAAAGAAAGAGGTTTGATAAGTCTTGAATTCAAGAACTCATCAAACTACAGAGAATGTCAGTGTTTGACAGCTTCACAGAGCTGTCAAATGATGACAATTCATCTGTCAAAACTTTTTGACAGATGAAATGTCATACGCTGACTTTTTTTAAAATTTGTTCCTGGGATGTGGGTGTTGCTGGCAAGGCCAGCATTTATTGCCCATTCCTAATTACCCTTGAGAAGGTGGTGGTGAGCTGCCTTCTTGAACCGCTGCAGTCCGTGTGGTGAAGGTGCTCCCACAGTGCTGTTAGGGAGGGAGTTCCAGGATTTTGACCCAGCGACGATGAAGGATCGGCGATATACTTCTAAGTCAGGATAGTGTGTGACTTGGAGGGGAACTTGGAGGTGGTGGTGTTCCCATGCGCCTGCTGCCCTTGTCCTTCTAGGTGGAAGAGGTCGCGGGTTTGGGAGGTGCTGCCGAAGAAGCCTTGGCGAGTTGCTGCAGTGCATCTTGTAAATGGTACACACTGCAGCCACGGTACGCCGGTGGTGGAGGGAGTGAATGTTTAAGGTGATGAATGGGGTGCCAATCAAGCGGGCTGCTTTGTCCTGGATGGTGTCGAGCTTCTTGAGTGTTGTTGGAGCTGCACTCATCCAGGCAAGTGGAGAGTATTCCATCACACTCCTAACTTGTGCCTTGTAGATGGTGGAAAGGCTTTGGGGAATCAGGAGGTGAGACACTCGCCGCAGAATACCTAGCCTCTGACCTGCTCTCTGTAATCGGCTTTCCCTTAATTGGCCTGCTAAGCCCGCTGGGCGGGCTTGACAAGGTCAATCAAGGGAAAATAGCGTGGGTTGGCCAGAAGTTGATGGAGGCGGGATTAAAACACGACCAGTGGGAGTCCCGCCTCCAAAAGCTCCCCATTGGCAAAATCCAGCCCTTTGTGTCTGTCTTCACGGAAGAAGATACAAAAAACTTCCCGGAAATAGTGGACAACCAAGGGTCTAGCGAGAATGAGGAACTGAAAGAAATTAGTATTAGTAGAAAAATAGTACTGGAGAAATTAATGGGACTGAAAGCCGATAAATCCCCTGGACCTGATGGCCGACATCCTAGGGTTTTGAAAGAGGTGGCTAGAGAGATAGTGGATGCATTGGTTGTCATTTTCCAAAATTCTATAGATTCTAGAACGGTTCCTGTGGATTGGAATGTAGCAAATGTAACCCCACTATTTAAGAAAGGAGGGAGAGAGAAAATAGGGAACTACAGACCAGTTAGCCTGACATCAGTAGTAGGGAAAATGCTAGAATCTATTATTAAGGATGTGGTAACAGGGCACTTAGAAAATAATTATAGGATTGGGCAGAGTCAACATGGATTTATGAAAGGGAAATCATGTTTGACAAATCTGTTAGAGTTTTTTGAGATTGTAACTAGCAGAATTGATAAGGGGGAACCAATGGATGTGGTGTACTTGGATTTTCAGAAGGCATTCAATAAGGTGCCACACAAGAGGTTATTAAACAAAATTAGGGCTCATGGGATTGGGGGTAATATACTAGCATGGATTGAGGATTGGTTAACGGACAGAAAACCGAGAGTAGGAATAAACGGGTCATTTTCGGGTTGGCAGGCTGTAACTAGTGGGGTACCACAAGGATCAGTGCTTGGGCCTCAGCTATTCACAATCTACATCAATGATTTGGATAAGGAGACCAAATATAATATATCCAAGTTTGCTGATGATACAAAGCTGTGTGGGAATATAAGTTGTGAGGAGGATGCACGGAGGCTTCAAGGGGATATAGACAGGCCAAGTGAGTGGGCAAGAACATGGCAAATGGAATATAATGTGGAAAAATGTGAAGTTATCCACTTTGGTAGGAAAAATAGAAAAGCAGAGTATTTTTTAAATGGTGAGAGATTGGGAAATGTTGGTGTTCAGAGGGACCTGGGTGTTCTTGTACACGAATCACTGAAAGTTAACATGCAGGTACAGCAAGCAATTAGGAAAGCAAATGGTAGGTTGGCCTTTATTACAAGAGGATTTAAGTATAAGAGTAAAGACGTCTTACTGCAATTATATAGGGCCCTGGTGAGACCACACCTGGAGTATTGCGTACAGTTTTGGTCTCCTTACCTAAGGAAGGATATACTTGCCATAGAGGGAGTGCAACAAAGGTTCACCAGACTGATTCCTGGGATGGGGGGATTGTCCTATGAGGAGAGATTGAGTAGACTAGGCCTATATTCTCTAGAGTTTAGAAGAATGAGAGGTGATCTCATTGAAACATATAAAATTCTTACAGGGCTTGACAGGGTAGATGCAGGGAGGATGTTTTCCCCTGGCTGGGGAGTCTAGAACCAGGGGTCACAGCCTCAGGATAAGGGGTCAGCCATTTAGGACTGAGATGAGGAGAAATTTCTTCACTCAGAGGGTGGTGAATCTTTGGAATTCTCTACCCCAGAGGGCTGTGGAGGCTCAGTCAGACAGTCAAGACAGAGATCGATAGATTTTTGAATATTAAGGGAATCAAGGGATATGGGGATCAGGCAGGAAAGTGGAGATGAGGTAGAAGATCAGCCATGATCTTATTGAATGGCGGAGCAGGCTCGAAGGGCCAAATGGCCGACTCCTGCTCCTATTTCTTATGTTCTTATGTTTCCACTGGCTGAAGGGTCGAGAACCAGAGGGCACAGATTTAAGGAGATTGGCAAAAGAACCAGAGGCGACAGGAGGGAAAACTTTTTTACGCAGCGAGTGGTTAGGATTTGGAATGCGCTGCCTGATAGGGCGATAGAGTCAATAGTAGCCTTCAAAAGGGAATTGGATAAATACTTGACGGAAAAAAAAATGCAGGGATATGGGGAAAGGGCGGGGGAGTGGGACTGACTGGATTGCTCTTCGAAAGAGTCGGCACAGACTCGATGGGCCGAATGGCCTCGTGTGCTGTACTATTCTAGGATTCTATGAGTGTAATTAAAGAAATAGTTTTGTATATTGCCTCGCCACATCCTCAGCACATCCCAGAGTGCGTCAGAGCCAATGGAGTGTCCTCGTTGTCATGTAGGCAAATGTGGCAACCATTCTGTGCAAAGCAGGATCCCAAAAATCGCCATGTGATGAACGACTGGTTAATCTAGTTTTGGAAGCAAGGCACAAGTGTGTGCCAGGTGGAATCACAGATCACAGAGGTGACAGGTCAATGCTCCGAATAACCTCATCGCCCAGTTCCAACAGGGACTGCTTCTGAATTTTGCCCATCACCATCACCCATTGCACCTCCAGGGCAACCCGATGGGTAAATCGGTACGGGCTGTGGGCGACAAACTCATACGGGCAGGAAGATCCCAAGTTCAATTGCCAAACTGTACCTCGGAACGAAGGAAAATCAGCGAGTGATGGTGGTCTCCAGCACCACTCAGTGTCTGCCTGAGGTCTGGATATTGGGCTGTGTGGTTGTTGGGTGAGGAACAGGATCGGGTTTGGTTATGAGGCCCCCACGGTGGAATAGCCTGCCGACACTCACAATCAGTGCTGCCGCATGAAGGGCGGCTGCTCAGGAGCTGGCGCTGCAGGGTGCCAACATCACCCACAGTCTGAGCCACATGGCACAGCCCTCTGCCAAAATCACCTTGGGCTCCTGGCTAGCCCGAAGACCTCCCTGCTGACCTCTGACACACCGAGGAGCTCGAGGACATGTCCCCAATAGCAAGTCTGTTTCACATCTCAGGGCATGATTCACAATTGTTCCGAGAGAGTTATATAAAAAACAATCCAGGCTGACACTCTCAATGTTGCACTGTCGGAGGGGCAGTACTGAGGGAGTGCCGCACTGTCGGAGGGGCAGTACTGAGGGAGTGCAGCACTGTCGGAGGGGCAGTACTGAGGGAGTGCAGCACTGTCAGAGGGGCAGTACTGAGGGAGCGCTGCACTGTCGGAGGGGCAGTACTGAGGGAGTGCAGCACTGTCGGAGGGGCAGTACTGAGGGAGCGCTGCACTGTCGGAGGGGCAGTACTGAGGGAGCGCTGCACTGTCGGAGGGGCAGTACTGAGGGAGTGCAGCACTGTCGGAGGGGCATTACTGAGGGAGTGCTGCACTGTCGGAGGGGCATTACTGAGGGAGCGCTGCACTGTCGGAGGGGCAGTACTGAGGGAGCGCCGCACTGTCGGAGGGGAAGTACTGAGGGAGCACTGCACTGTCAGAGGGGCAGTACTGAGGGAGCGCTGCACTGTTGGAGGGGCAGTACTGAGGGAGTGCTGCACTGTCGGAGGGACAGTACTTAGGGAGAGGTGCACTGTCGGAGGAGCAGTACGGAGGGAGCGCCGCACTGTCGCAGGGGCAGTACTGAGGGAGTGCTGCACTCTCGGAGGAGCAGTGCTGAGGGAGCGCTGCACTGTCAGATGGTCAGTACTGAGGGAGTGCTGCAATGTTGGGGGGGGCAGTACTGAGGGAACGCTGCACTGTCGGAGGGGCAGTACTGAGGAAGCGCTGCACTGTGGGAGGGGCATTACTGAGGGAGTGTTGCACTGTCAGAGGGGCAGTACTGAGGGAACGCTGCACTTTCGGAGGGGCATTACTGAGGGAGTGCTGCACTGTCGGAGGGGCATTACTGAGGGAGCGCTGCACTGTCGGAGGGGCAGTACTGAGGGAGCGCCGCACTGTCGGAGGGGAAGTACTGAGGGAGCACTGCACTGTCAGAGGGGCAGTACTGAGGGAGCGCTGCACTGTTGGAGGGGCAGTACTGAGGGAGTGCTGCACTGTCGGAGGGACAGTACTTAGGGAGAGGTGCACTGTCGGAGGAGCAGTACGGAGGGAGCGCCGCACTGTCGCAGGGGCAGTACTGAGGGAGTGCTGCACTCTCGGAGGAGCAGTGCTGAGGGAGCGCTGCACTGTCAGATGGTCAGTACTGAGGGAGTGCTGCAATGTTGGGGGGGGCAGTACTGAGGGAACGCTGCACTGTCGGAGGGGCAGTACTGAGGAAGCGTTGCACTGTCAGAGAGGCTTTACTGAGGGAGCGCCGCACTGTCGGAGGGGCAGTACTGAGGGGACGTCGCACTTTCGGAGGGGCAGTACTGAGGGAGTGCCGCACTGTCGGAGGGGCAGTACTGAGGGAGTGCCGCACTGTCGGAGGGGCAGTACTGAGGGAGCGCTGGACTGTCGCGGGGCATTACTGAGGGAGTGCTGCACTGCGGAAGGGCAGTACTGAGGTAGCGCTGCACTGTCGGAGGGGCAGTACTGAGGGAACGCCGCACTGTCGGAGTGGCAGTACTGTGGTGGAGCCGCACTGTTGGAGGGGCAGTGCTGAGGGAGCGCTGCACTGTCGGAGGGGCAGTACTTAGGGAACGCTGCACTGTCAGAGGGGCAGTACTGAGGGAGCGCCACACTGTCGGAGTGGCAGTACTGAGGGAGTGCTGCACTGTCGGAGGGGCAGTACTGAGGGAGCGCTGCACTGTCGGAGGGCAGTACTGAGGGAGCGCTGCACTGTCAGAGGGGCAGTACTGAGGGAGCGCCACACTGTCGGAGTGGCAGTACTGTGGTAGTGCCGCACTGTCGGAGGGGCAGTGCTGAGGGAGTGCTGCACTGTCGGAGGGGCAGTACTTAGGGAACGCTGCACTGTCAGAGGGGCAGTACTGAGGGAGCGCCACACTGTCGGAGTGGCAGTACTGAGGGAGTGCTGCACTGTCGGAGGGGCAGTACTGAGGGAGCGCTGCACTGTCGGAGGGGCAGTACTGAGGGATTGCTGCACTGTCGGAGGGCAGTACTGAGGGAGCGCTGCACTGTCAGAGGTGCCGTCTTTTGGATGAGGCGTTAAACCGAGGCCCCGTCTGCTCTCTCAGGTGGATGTTAAAGATCTCATGGTACTATTTTGAAGAAGAGCAGGGGAGTTCTCCCCGGTGTCCTGGGGTCAATATATATCCCTCAATCATCATCACTAAAACAGATTATCTGGTCATTATCACATTGCTGTTTGTGGGATCTTGCTGTGCGCAAATTGGCTGCCGCGTTTCCTACATTACAACAGTGACTGCACTTCAAACAGTACTTCATTGGCTGTAAAGCGCTTTGGGACGTCCGGTGTTGGTGATTGTTGTTATTGAATGGTGAGTCTTTCTTTCATTTCAGTGAAAGCTCTGACCCCGGGGCAAACTCCCTGCCCTTGTTCGCTTCCAGTCACAATACCCGTAGCAAATAAAGCTCTCGCCACTCGCGATAATGCTGATGGCTGTTTTAGGCACCGTTTAACCCAAAAGTACCTCTTTGTTGATAATTTTTAGGGAGATTTTTCCTTTGCCAATTCCTGTTTTCTTTTTAGTTTTACTCTGTATCTAACCCGTGCTGTACCTGCCCTGGGAGTGTTTGATGGGACAATGTAGAGGGAGCTTTACACTGTATCTAACCCATGCTGTACCTGCCCTGGGAGTGTTTGATGGGACAGTGTAGAGTGAGCTTTACTCTGTATCTAACCCGTGCTGTACCTGCCCTGGGAGTGTTTGATGGGACAGTGTAGAGTGAGCTTTACTCTGTATCTAACCCGTGCTGTGTCTGCCCTGGGAGTGTTTGATGGGACAGTGTAGAGGGAGCTTTACTCTGTATCTAACAGGTGCTGTACCTGCCCTGGGAGTGTTTGATGGGACAATGTAGAGGGAGCTTTACTCTGTATCTAACCCCTGCTGTACCTGCCCTGGGAGTGTTTGATGGGACAATGTAGAGGGTGCTTTACTCTGTATCTAACCCGTGCTGTACCTGCCCTGGGAGTGTGTGATGGGACAGTGTAGAGGGAGCTTTACTCTGTATCTAACCCGCGCTGTACCTGTCCTGGGAGTGTTTGATGGGACAGTGTAGAGGGAGCGTTACTCTGTATCTAACCCGTGCTGTACCTGCCCTGGGAGTGTTTGATGGGACAGTGTAGAGGGAGCTTTACTCTGTATCTAACCCTGCACCGACCCCAGACAATGAATGCAGCTACAGGGATTTCAGGGTTGATGGCCACCTCCTGATTTGTGGCCCATATGATTTTCCAGTTATTTTTTTCAGGGAGCACAAACTCAAAACGTGCCCCTAAACAATGACCCTGAATTGCAGCGTCCAGGTGAGCCCAGGTGACGGGCTGCTTGTTCCTGCTTTGTGCATTGAATCCCGTTTGATGGTTACTGCACACGACAGCACAGTGAGTGAGGAGTCTTCATTCGGAAATCTCAGAGGGCCTATTGACACAAACTCAATAATATTGGATTTCCTCTCCAGAGCTGAGTGGAATAAACCAGATGCTGTCTGCACTCACCAGACATCAAGCGGTTGAGGACCGGCAGTGCTTGACCAGCCGCAGGATGGGAACTAACGCTGAACCTGCTGCGAGTGTGTGTGCCTGGACCCTCTGAATCCCGCCCAATCCAGACAGAGCCCCTGAAACCCTTGCAGCCCACGCTGTCCAAGCAGATACTGCGGGGATCAGCAATCCAGGAGATCTGCTCCAGGGTCACCACTTTATGTAACCCTGCGCCGTGGCTCAGTGTGAAGCAGTGTCTCCCCTCCGAGTCAGGAGGTTGTGGGTTCAAGTCCCACTCCAGAGACTTGAGCACAGAAATCTAGGCTGACACTCCCAGTGCCAGTGCTGAGGGAGCGCTGCACTGTCGGAGGTGCCGTCTTTTGGATGAGACGTCAGCTGAGGCCCCGTCAGCTCTCTCAGGTGGATGTAAAAGATCCCACGGCACTAATTCAAAGAAGAGCAGGGGAGTTCTCCCCGGTGTCCTGGGGCCAATATTTATCCCTCAATCACCATCACTAAAACAGATGATCTGGTCATTATCACATTGCTATTTGTGGGATCTTGCTGTGTGCAAATTGGTTGCTGCGTTTCCCACATTACAACAGTGACTCCACTTCAAAAAGTACTTCATCAGGTGTAAAGCGGGTTGGGGCCTCCTGAGGTGGTGAAAGGTGATGTAGAAACGCGAGCCTTTCTTCATTACAGGTCTGTAATATTCCATTAGCGGTAGAGTGATCTGATTTATCTGCAGCTAGAACATCCACATTAAAGAGTAGTGACAATTACCGCAAGGAATTACACTAAACATTCCAGTTAAATGAGGTAGATATGGAGAATGGGCCGATAGCAAATTATCTATTCATCTGTTGCCTTGTGAAGGAATTCCTCTGTGAGCACCTTATTGATATAAAATGGGCTTGTCAGCCATATGGTGCCAGATTCCTTCAGCTCGGGCACTTGCGAATGACTCGACATTTTGTGGGTTTAATCTCAGATATTAATTTAATACTGCTCAGTAATATTGCAAATCTGCTTTCTGCTGGCGGTGTAAATCCTGACTTATGCCTGTCAGTGACCCTGGTTGGGACTGAGGTTACTTGTCTGTGAAATTGGTTGATCCAGACCATTGGTTGTAATGACAACGGCCGATTTGCTTCAAGCTCACAACCAATTCTCTCTCACACAAGAGGAAATTAGCACGATCGCGGCTCATTACCAGACAACAAGAGACATGGATTCTGATCGCTTCACCCCCAAAACCAATTTCAGTAACAGCGTTCCTCCAATTCTTTCTTGCCCGTTATTTTTCACAGGAAAGTATTTTAAAATGTCAGATTAAGTCAGTTACATCATAAATCCAATCTCTTTACCACGGCTGCCCACAGTACAAGCTGTTGGAGACTCCCAGATACTCCTTAAAGCATGAAGGACTTCGATTCCAATCTTAGATTCTGTGCCGTCAAAAACCCTTCCAATCAGCACAAGGTGGAGTTTACAGAGGCACAAACGTTTACTTCATCTTCGTCCTTCTCCCCCCGCTTTTCTGCTTTAATCCTCCCTTCATTCCACTGATGGTTCTCAACTCCCATAATCTACATTGTCCCAAATTATTCCTTCGTCTGCGTTCCCCTTCCCTCCCATGTTCCATCTCTGTATGTTCCTCTCTCTTCCCATCTTTCTTCTTCTCCTGTACCTGTATTTAACCCGTGCTGTACCTGCCCTGGAAGTGTTTGATGGGACAGTGTAGAGGGAGCTTTACTCTGTATCTAACCCGTGCTGTACCTGCCCTGGGAGTGTTTGATGGGACAGTGTAGAGGGAGCTTTACTCTGTATTTAACCCGTGCTGTACCTGCCCTGGGAGTGTTTGATGGGACAGTGTAGAGGGAGCTTTACTCCGTATCTAACCCCTGCTGTACCTGCCCTGGGAGTGTTTGATGGGACAGTGTAGAGGGAGCTTTACTCTGTATCTAACCCGTGCTGTACCTGCCCCGGGAGTGTTTGATGGGACAGTGTAGGGGGAGCTTTACTCTGTATCTAACCCGTGCTGTACCTGCCCTGGGAGTGTTTGATGGGACAGTGTAGAGGGAGCTTTACTCTGTATTTAACCCGTGCTGTACCTGCCCTGGGAGTGTTTGATGGGACAGTGTAGAGGGAGCTTTACTCCGTATCTAACCCCTGCTGTACCTGCCCTGGGAGTGTTTGATGGGACAGTGTAGAGGGAGCTTTACTCTGTATCTAACCCGTGCTGTACCTGCCCTGGGAGTGTTTGATGGGACAGTGTAGGGGGAGCTTTACTCTGTATCTAACCCGTGCTGTACCTGCCCTGGGAGTGTTTGATGGGGACAGTGTAAAGGGAGCTTTACTCTGTATCTAACCCGTGCTGTACCTGCCCTGGGAGTGTTTGATGGGACAGTGTAGAGGGAGCTTTACTCTGTATCTAACCCGTGCTGTACCTGCCCTGGGAGTGTTTGATGGGACAGTGTAGAGGGAGCTTTACTCTGTATCTAACCCGTGCTGTACCTGCCCTGGGAGTGTTTGATGGGACAGTGTAGAGGGAGCTTTACTCTGTATCTAACCCGTGCTGTACCTGCCCTGGGAGTGTTTGATGGGACAGTGTAGAGGGAGCTTTACTCTGTATCTAACCCGTGCTGTACCTGCCCTGGGAGTGTTTGATGGGACAGTGTAGAGGGAGCTTCACTCTGTATCTAACCCGTGCTGTACCTGCCCTGGGAGTGTTTGATGGGACAGTGTAGAGGGAGCTTTACTCTGTATCTAACCCGTGCTGTACCTGCCCTGGGAGTGTTTGATGGGACAGTGTAGAGGGAGCTTTACTCTGTATCTAACCCGTGCTGTACCTGCTCTGGGAGTGTTTGATGGGACAGTGTAGAGGGAGCTTTACTCTGTATCTAACCCCGTGCTGTACCTGCCCTGGGAGTGTTTGATGGGACAGTGTAGAGGGAGCTTTACTCTGTATCTAACCCGTGCTGTACCTGAAATATGGAACTGTTCGGTAACATTCGGCAACATTCAGCACAAAAACCCTCAAAAGAAAGGAGAGAAAACACTTTCTGTACAACCCATTTCAATACACTCGCTGTATTACGCCAAGTTTGATCCAACACCTATTGCAGACGCTCTCTGGCAGTTCTGTACATGGTGAATTTTGACAGAGTCACTCATAGAACACGATGGATTTTGAACCCTCTGCCATGGTAACGCATCTCTGTGACTGAAAACATCCTGAATATTAAACATTAATAACCCGGCCTCGGTCTGTATACAGTCGCAGCAGCTTTCTCGAGGTACCTGTGACTGAAACCAAATATCTGTTCAGGGCAGCCATGCCCAATGACCAGCTCGCATTAAAATTAACGATGCTGATTATTATCAATTAACGATAGACGGGGTACGTGATTTAATAGCCGCGGGCACGGTTCAGGCAGTGATCAATGTTTGTGAAGATGAAGTCTGGGAGCCCAGACAGAGAATGGGCAGCGCAGAGTTAACGCATTACAAGGGCTGCAGCATGCTTCATCTAACAGCCATCAAACACATCATTACGCTCCGTAATCAGCGTTTAAAGGAGCTGTACCCAGAATAGACTTGCTGGGACGAGACCTGAAGACATTTAAATGGGGGGTTGTCAGGAACATAAAGCTCTCAGAGCTGTTGATAGATCTCTTCCCGCTGGATTGGAAGGTTTGAACCGAAGGTTGATGTTTGAGCTCCCAATCTAAGCTCATGTTCTGCTGCTGTCAAGACCCGCTGTCCTTTGGGTGGGATGTTAAAATCCAAAGGCCTTTTCTGCCTGTTTCTATCTGAGGGAGAGCGGCGCGATCTCCTGGTCAACAATGCTCCCTCGAATAATCCCACCAAAAACAGATGAGTTGAACGTCCATCCTGCCGCTACTGCAGGCGGCTTTGTTTCTCCGTCGAACCCCAGACGGAATCCATTCTGGGCAATGTTTGAGGTGACTTTTCTGCTTACATTGCCTTTCTAATACCGGTCCTTGTCCCAAAGCCGATGGGCACTGGAAACAAGAAAGACTTGCATTTCTATAGCGCCTTTCACGACCTCAGGACATCCCAAAGCGTTTTGCAGCCAATTTTCGAAGTGTAGTCACTGTTGTGATGTAGGAACCGCGGCAGCCAAAATTGTGCACAGCAAGATCCCACAAACAGCAATGTGATAATGAACGGATAATCTGCTTTTTATTGATGTTGGTTGAGGGATAAATATCGGCCATCACACCTGGGATAACTCCCCTGCTCTTCTTCGATATAGTTCCGTGGGATCTTTTACACCCATCTGAGAGAGCAGACGGGTCCTCGGTTTAACATCTCATCTGAAAGACGGCGGGCTGGATTTTGTCTTGGGGTCAGGTTGGGGTCGTGTAATCCGCATTTCGTGTTTCCCCCCCGACTCCAGATTAATGTGGATGAATGATGCAATTTTCACTTAATTGGGCAATTGAGTTCCAGCATGTGGGAACCCATGAACCAATTAGTGGTTTCAGTCTGAAAGTCGCCTCTGATGATGTCATCATTGCTGACTGCCTAGTCTCAGAGACTGTTGGTGAGAGAGGACCTGCGTGGCTTGCTTTTGATGTGAGTGGACCTGGATGCAAAATATAGGGGGGAGGAGGAGAGAGAGAGAATGAGAATTTTTTTTGCATCCAAGTCCTCTCACAGCAAAGGCCAGGCAGTCTCTGAACACATTCAATGCAGCAGCATCAGAGGCGACTTTCAGACCTAATACTACTACTACCTTCATCACATCTCCGTTGTAATAGTGGACCTGCAGCTGATAGTCAGCTATCCACTTGTGCTCCCGCCAGGTTTCACTGGAGTGTTTCACACTAGGCGTACTTCACGTCAGAAAAGGGTTAAACTAGCTAAAACATTTCAAAATGGCATTACAGAGCCAATTTAGAGCTTGTTAAGGGCTTTAATGGCCTCTCCCGCCTCTTGGGGGTGGGACGGAGTCGGGAACCCCGCGACTGATTTTGTCAAAATTGCGTGGAGGCGGGATGGAGTCGGGATGGGGTCGGGACCCCTGACCCTGCAAATTTAACCCCCCACACGCCTCCAAACCCGACTCCATGGGTCATTCAAATCCAGCCCGGCATCTCCGACAGTGCAGCACTCCCTCAGTACTGTACTGGGAGCGTCAGTCTGGATTTTTGTGTTCAAGGGCTGGATTTTGAATGACCCATGGAGTCGGGTTTGGAGGCGTGTGGGGGGTTAAATTTGCAGGGTCGGGGTTTCCGACCCCATCCCGACTCCGTCCCGCCTCCAAGACAAGATCCAGCCCCAAGTCTCTGGAGTGGGTCTTGAACCCACAACCTTCTGACTCAGAGGCGAGAGTACTCCCACTTTTTTAAATATATTATTTGTTGACCATTAGAAACATTTACAACATCGTGATCATTCCATTGTATGATACAAATCCATTCCGCCGCTCTGCACAGCCATTCCTCCACCACATATTAACATCAAAACCTGAAGTTTAATTTGTCTCCCATAACATATACTAATCTATTGTACTTTAAAATATGATCAGTAATGCTGGCTCCGAATAAGGGAAGTGTGCCTGATAATCCCCCCATCATTTAATCTCCTGGCCCTTCCCTCCTCTCGTGCTCCTTCCCAACTTTTCGGGCAGCTGTTGCTTTCTCCTGCAGCCTCCGGCTCTTTTTCACCTCCTGTTTGAACCTTCCCTGCAGTTTCAGCCTCTTCCTTCCATTAGGTTTGGGCCGAGGAGCTGCCCGTTCTCCCTCCTTCTGCCCCTCACTAACCTTTCCCTTTCCACACGATGCCACCCCACCCCCCACTTCCATGTCTCTGTCCCCCTCTGACTCCTCACTCTCGAGCTCTTCTGTAACCTCCCGTCCCTGCTCCCCGTCAGATACATAATCTCCCTTAGAGAGTCTTCCTGCTATCACGGTTTCTCCAATAGCGCCGCTCCCTTCGGCCTCATCTCCACCGCTGACCCTTGCTCCCCGTTTCTTCTCTCTCTGGGACAATGGCGCATCTGCACCTATCTTGCTCCCTTCTGGCGTCTTTGTCTCCCCCCTCCCATCCTGCTGCCCCTTTAAGACTCCTGCCTCTTGCACCCTCTCCTTGTCTTGCCCCCTCCTGCTCCCCGAGATGTCAGACTTCCATCTTTCTTTGGAGTACTTACACTTACCCCGCACCCCGCTCCCACCTCCTCTCCCCCTGCGGACACCAGATTCTTTGGGGAGAGCTGAGTTGTATTATAGCTCGACTCTGCCCTCGATCCGTGCTGCCCTCTGCTGTCTTTGTCCTTTTCCACCGTACTTGGTGTGTTTTCCACCATCTCCATCCTGTTCTCTGCTCTGCAATTTTCTGCCTCTTCCTGCGCTCTTTTCTCCTTCCATTCACCAGCTGTGTCCTCCGCCTGCTCCACTCCTCCAGCCGCTCCACTCACACCTCCTGCTCCTTCTCCCATCTCCTCATCACTCAGAGCTTCCTTCTGCCTCACACTCACAGCGGGTGGGGCCTTTGTGACACACCCCACAGCTCTCTGCCTTGCAGCTCCGAGCGATGTGTCCAGACTCACAACAGTTATAACAGTACAAGTCTGGACAGCTTCTTACAAGATGGTCGTGTCCAAGACAATAATAACAAACCTTCACCTGGGAATCATGCAGTACTCGGAAGTACCGTACTCCTTCCATTGTCTCGAATTTCATGCTGTACGGCAATGACTTCACCCCCTCTGGGAACTGCACCTTTACATAACGGGTTCCATCTGCTACCCGCGTTCCTGGATAGTATCTCCTCTTTATTGCCGAGCAAATTTTAATGTCCCACGACTCCAACTTTTTTATTAGCACATCGTCCTCAATATAAACCAGCAGGTTTAAGAATGAGACCGCCACCTCTTCAGAATAGCTCTGAAAGCTTGTAATTTTAAATAAATCTGTTGGACTATAACCTGGTGTTGTGCGACATCTCATTTTTGTCCACCCCAGTCCAACGCCGGCATCTCCACATCATGACCACTATTGACACCGCAAACTGCCGGCTCAAAGTGGAGAGAATCGCCAAGAAGATCGCGCATATTGACACAGACATCAAGTATCTACAGAGATGCAAGAAAGCAGACAAGATTCCGAAAGGACTACAGATCACGAACCCACTCAAGTCGACATACAACACAGACTACGCTGAGAGACTCTGCCGTCGTACCTCTCGCACACTCCTCAACCATCTCGTACACCAGCTCTACAGCAGACGTCGCAACCTCGAAACCAAGATAGAGTCCATGCTCTCAGCCTGTGCTCAGGACACAGCAGACCAGCTACGAGACACCGCCAAACAGACGAGGCAACAGAACTACGCTTCCTACATGCGCATCAAGAACAGGAAGCTTGAGAAACTCGGCATCACCACCAGCTGCAACCAAGCCTCACCCGGTACCACGGTTGCAACCACAGGGAAGTCCATCGTCAACCTGTCGGATCACACCCTTCAACCAGACGAAATCGAAGTTCTCGCCCTAGGGCTCAAGTTCTGCCCCACCACCAAAATGGACCCCATCGGTCTCGCGGCAGACACAGAGGAATTCATCAGGAGAATGAGGATCCGGGAATACTTCCACAAATCCCAAGATGTCAGCAACAAACCTAATGAGACAATCAATGATCTGGAACAGCAGACAGAGGGAACCGCAGTGCTACAACCGAGGAAGAAAGAGTCAAATTGGACCCCTCCGGAGGGTCGCTGCCCTAAGCTTGACATGTATGCTCAAGCTGTCAGGAAATGCATAAACGCCAGATTCATCAGCCGCACTCACAAGACAGTCCAGAATGTCACCCGAGCACAACGCAATGCCATCCACGCTCTCAAGACCAACTGCAACATCGTCATCAAACCAGCGGACAAAGGAGGAGCCATCGTCATACAGAACAGAATGGACTATTGCAAAGAAGCATACCGACAACTGGACAACCAGGAACACTACAGACAGCTACCCGCAGATCCGACCAAAGAACACACCCGCCAACTCAATAGACTGATCAAGACCTTCAATCCAGACCTTCAAAACATCCTACGCACTCTCATCCCACGTACTCCCCGCGTAGGAGACTTTTACTGCCTCCCAAAGATACACAAAGCCAACACACCCGGACGTCCTATCGTATCAGGCAACGGAACCCTGTGTGAGAACCTCTCTGGGTACGTCGAGGGCATCCTGAAACCCATTGTACAGGGAACCCCCAGCTTCTGTCGTGACACTACAGACTTCTTGCAGAAACTCAGCACCCATGGACCAGTTGAACCAGGAACACTCCTCGCCACGATGGACGTATCGGCACTCTACACCAATATCCCCCACAATGACGGCATCGCTGCGACAGCCTCAGTACTCAACACCAACAACAGCCAATCTCCAGACGCCATCCTACAACTCATCCACTTCATCCTTGACCACAATGTCTTCACCTTCGACAACCAGTTTTTTACCCAAACACACGGAACAGCCATGGGGACCAAATTCGCACCCCAATACGCCAACATCTTCATGCACAAGTTCGAGCAAGACTTCTTCGCTGCACAGGACCTCCAACCAACGCTGTACACCAGATACATCGACGACATCTTCTTCCTTTGGACCCACGGCGAAGGATCACTGAAAGGACTACACGATAGCATCAACAGGTTCCATCCCACCATCAAACTCACCATGGACTACTCCTCCGAATCGGTTTCATTCTTGGACACACGAATCTCCATCAAAGACGGACGCCTCAGCACTTCACTCTACCGCAAGCCCACGGACAACCTCACGATGCTCCACTTCTCCAGCTTCCACCCTAACCACGTTAAAGAAGCCATCCCCTATGGACAAGCCCTGCGAATACACAGGATCTGCTCAGACGAGGAGGAACGCGATGGACACCTACGGACACTGAAAGACAGCCCTCGTAAGAACGGGATATGACGCTCGACTCGTCGATCGACAGTTCCGACAGGCCACAGCAAAAAACCGCATAGACCTCCTCAGAAGACGAACACGGGACACGACCAACAGAGTACCCTACGTCGTCCAGTACTTCCCCGGAGCGGAGAAACTACGCCATGTTCTTCGCAGCCTTCAACATGTCATTGATGACGACGAACACCTTGCTAAGGCCATCCCCACGCCTCCACTACTCGCCTTCAAGCAGCCGCCTAACCTCAAAAGTACCATCGTTCGCAGCAAATTACCCAGCTGTCAGGAGAACTGCGACCACGACACCACACAACCCTGCCACGGCAACCTCTGCAAGACATGCCAGATCATGGACACAGATACCGTCATCACACGTGAGGACACTACCCACCAGGTACATGGTACATACTCATGTGACTCGGCCAACGTTGTCTACCTGATACGTTGCAGTAAAGGATGCCCCAGAGCATGGTACATCGGCGAGACCATGCAGACACTGAGACAACGTATGAACGGACACCGCGCAACAATCGCCAGGCAGGAGGGTTGCCGCCCAGTCGGGGAACACTTCAGCAGTCAAGGGCATTCAGCCTCGGATCTGCGGGTTAGCGTTCTCCAAGGCGGCCTTCGGGATACACGACAACGCAAAATCATCGAGCAGAAACTGATAGCCAAGTTCCGCACTCATGAGGACGGCCTCAATCGGGATATCGGGTTCATGTCACGCTACAGAACGTGACTTGACATCGTTGCCGGTCTTTCCAGCTTTTTAAAAAAACAAACACAAGAAACAAACACAAGAAACAAACCCAAATGGAGAGGATATGCAGCCAGCAGGTGTTTTGACACGTTGGACCCCCTGGGACACATCTCATTGTCTTGGCTGTGCTCTTAGTGTGTCTTTGATGTAGGGAAAGATTGAATCTCTGCATTTTCTCTGTGTTTATATTCTGTGAATTCTGGTAGATTGTCTCACAGTAACTCTACCTGACGAAGGAGCAGCAGCTCCGAAAGCTTGTAATTTTAAATAAATCTGTTGGACTATAACCTGGTGTTGTGCGACTTCTCATTTTTGTCCACCCCAGTCCAACACCGGCATCTCCACATCATCTTCAGAATATAGCAGAGATACCTCCAAGAACTTATCTTCAACCTTCAAACTCAGTAAAAGTCTTTCCACCTCCTCTCAGCCACTGACCGTCACCTTGAACCCAACATTTGGCTTTGGTCGGCAGGCAAAGCAGCTTCCCTCGCCGCAGTCCTCATGTACCGCCTGGATAATATCCCAAGCTCGTATCTCCTTATCCTCGCACTGAACCACCACCGTGTTTTCTTTTCCAAACCTCCTGGGGTCCCGGCCCAAATCTTTGGGCCTTTTTTTCTCCCTTCCCCCAACATTTTCTCCCCTAATTAAATTCATCCTGGGAACACTGTCCTCTGAGGGGCCTGGCACTCCCCAAAAGGCCCTAAAACCTGAAAAAAAAACACCACTAACTTTTTACAAACTCACTCCAACTCCCTGCAGCAATCAAGCACCCAGCAGCACCTGCTCACTCCTAGCCCCTCCCACCTAGAGAGCGCCACCCACTGAGCCACAGCTGACACTGGATCCAACTGTGTCCTGACCCAGAATCCATACGGACTTAACATCGAGTTCGACAATTTCAGACTATAAATTGGCCCCTGTATTTCTTTATATATTTCTTACTCTTGTTTCCTCACATGGTAGCTGTTAATGTTGCTGCCATCATCATTGATACATCATCTCGAGTCATCTTTTGTTTCTTAACTTGTCCCATTACCTCTCCTTTGGCCTCGCACCATCCTCCCTTTTGTCAGTCAATCTCTCCTGCCTTCCATCCCATCACAGACCTTCCCTTTGTTCTTTCCTCCCCTCCTCCCTGCCCCTGCTTAAAAATCTCTTCCCTAACCTTTTCCAGTTCTGACGAAGGGTTCGATCCGAAACATTGACTCTGTTTCTCTCTCCTCGATGCTGCCTGACCTGCTGAGTGTTTCCAGCACTTTCCTGTTGTTATTCCATACGTGACCTGCCTAGCCCGACGTAGCATGCCTGACCAAGGCTGGAACCAACTACTCAGCACAGACCTGGGATTGAACCTGGAACCTCGGCTCTGTGTGGCTCCACACAGAAACCTTCCCCACTTACACTAACAATCCCAAGAGCTTTCCGTGTCGCTCTTCAATTGGGTTCCCCGCATTAAAGGGTTAATTTGTCGCAGCAGTCTTGACACAGTAACACCTGTTGTCTTCTTCTACAAGAGAGAAGCTGTGTGATTGCTTGAGACAGAATCTTCCTGATTGGGCCAGAAATTCGACTCCCTGGCTTCCCGCAGGTGCAAAGATCACGCGCACACCTACCTACCGCGCCTGCCGTTGACCTCTGGGCCCACGGGGACTTCAGCTCCTGGGCCTCCTGCAGCTGCCGGCGCGCAGTGCTTGTGTATCCCAGGGGCGTAGTTAGTGCGATGCGTCCCCTGGGATCATGTGGGCCATGGAGAGCCAATGGCAGCAGACCATCTTTCATTCCTAGATTTGACAGGAAGACCTGTCAAATCTGTGAATTGAAATCAGCCCCAAACAACACCTAAACTTCAAATAAATTTACAAAAAACCATCACATTTTTAAAATAACTATAAGTTAAATAAATTAACTACTTTAAACAAAAATTTAAATTTTTGAAAAAATTAAAATACTTTTTAACAGTGCTAAAAATAAACTTACCTTTCTTTAAAGTATCTAAAAAAGATAAACCTGTTGAAATTTTTTTAAAATTGTAATTAATTAACCACTTACCTTGTTGAAAACGGGTCTTGCGCCTCCTTTTTAAAAGCGCAGCTTCTCCATACTTACCCTCCCGGAGAAACCTGAAAAAAAACGAAGTTCGCTGCGTGCGCGCAGCCTCTCCCGCGCACACGGTTCACCTCTGAACCCCTTCCCTTCAGGGGAACGGAAGTTCCGGTTTCCTGCACATGCGCAGTGCATGCAGGAAACCGGCACTTCAGGAGGCCTTACGGGTGAGTACACAGCCGGGCGACCACACATAAAGTGCCATGTGCAGAGCGGGAGATGCGAATACTCAGCTCACTTAAGATGGAAAAGCAGAGAGAGTATTTTCATTTAGTCAGTTCTATCTGTACAGAGGGGAAGTTAGTGACCAATCACTGCCAACTGTTTGCAAAGGTGGTTGGCCTGTTGTAAGAACTCTTAAATATCTTCATTACCTCTTTTTTGTCCTGCATTTCCAGCAAGTTATTGGATGCATTTGACTGATCAATGCTCCTGTGTTTAACTATTCAGGCAAACACAATGGACACCGGCAACCTCCCTAGATAGGCTTTGCAACCACAGTAAGATCATTGGAATTTATATCCAGTTCGAAAAATATTTAATCATTTAAAAGGTGTGGCAAGAGAAGATAATTGGCACTTTCCCCCAAGTACAGCATTGACAGTCATACCCATCTATAGTAATGTCAAATACATGGGACGAGGCACCAACCTCCCATGTGATTCTGACCCATGCCCGCTGGACCCACCGACTGTTGCTGTTTTGCCTTCCTGAGCTGCAGAGCGCATTGCCCCCTCATCATGTCACCCACAGCGAGTTGCTGGGGCTCCGCTGTGAAGAGGGCTTTCGGGATCTCCGAGCTCACTGCGAGGATGCCCAAAACTTACAAACCCCATCGCTGGATTGACGCGCTCAATCCCATTGAAGGATTAATGTTAATATCTTGTGGCTCCTTCCACTTCAAAACTTCTCAAAACGCTTTCCACATTTCTGACGAAGGGTCATCGACCTGAAACGTTAACTCTGTTTCTCTCTCCACGGATGCTGCCTGGCCTGCTGAGTATTTCCAGCGTTTTCTGTTGTTATTTCGGCTTTCCACATTGAGCTATTTCAGAAGTGATGTTGTGAAGGCCAGCGTGTGATTCGGCAGCATCTGATTGGCTGTTGGATGTGTACTAGTCTATCGCACCTGAGCTGCCAGGATGCGCCATTGGATAATCTTACGATTGAGTGCTGCCCACGGCAAGCTTCACCCTCTGGGAGGGCGCGGCAGGAATTGAGCTGCAACTTTTCCACCGCAAGGAACAATCGTGGGTGTGTGTGGCTCAAACAAACCACCAGCAGGTGATGATGTGAACTGAGAAAACAACCCCTTTATGGGCAAACCGGGGGAGCCTGGCAAATGTGCCGCAAAAGGTAGAAAAAACATCCGTGCCCATTAAAGCCCGAGCTCCTCAATGAGAACTTTGCAATCAGCCTCATCACTCTCACTTCTCTCCTTCCTTGGAGTAGCTCACGGACAGTCTCCTTGCTCCTTCTTCTCATCCTGCCATAATTCAACATTCATGTCTTCATATTTAATAATCTCAATCTTTGCCAGGAGATGAAAGGAATCTGAATTCCTTGAGCAGCAGCTGGATGCACGAAGCGGGGTTTGCACAGTCTTGTTCGTGCCCCCCTCCCCCAGTGATGTGGTGTGAGGAGCCCCAGTGGCTTTATTAACTAGAGATGATGAAATCCCAATACAGAAATCAGGGTCACAGCCGGAGAGACCTTAAGTGGCATTGCAAGGCCTGAAGCGGCAGCAAGTGAGAGAGCGGAAGGGTTAGCTGGGATTATCAGTGTAGCGCCTTCAGGCTGAAAGGCCTGGGTAGCCCTCCCCATAGGATCCCAGCACCGAGCAAACAGATTTATAAAAATGGGTTCGGCGTACAGCGAATGACAAATAAGAACATTACACAGCTTTGAGCCAGGGCAAGGATTTAAGCAACAATTCATTCACCTCTGGTTTGCTGCAGAAATGGAAATGTTTGCAGTTATTTCTTGCAGATCTGAACAAGATTTACTACAACAACTTGTATTTATATAGCACCTTTAATGTAGTAAAACGTCCCAAGGCGCTTCACAGGAGCGATTATCAAACAAAATTTGACCCCGAGCCACATAAGGAGATACTGGGACAGGTGACCAAAAGCTTGGACAAAGAGGTCAGTTTTAAGGAGCGTCTTAAAGGAGGAGAGAGAGGTGGAGAGGGTTAGGGAAGGAATTGCAGAGCTTAGGACATGCTGATGGTTCACAAAACATTTGTATTTTACAATCCTACGCCAGTCCTGGGATCGGCTGAACAATGGATTTAATCAACTTCAGACACTCATATCCAGTCTGAGCATTCAATCCCAATGGACCAAACCCCTTCCCATTCACTCCCATTGTACAGAATCCCAATGGACCAAACCCCTTCCCATTAACTCCCATTGTACAGAATCCCAATGGACCAAACCCCTTCCCATTCACTCCCATTGTACAGAATCCCAATGGACCAAACCCCTTCCCATTAACTCCCATTGTACAGAATCCCAATGGACCAAACCCCTTCCCATTCACTCACATTGTACAGAATCCCAATGGACCAAACTCCTTCCCATTCACTCCCATTGTACAGAATCCCAATGGACCAAACCCCTTCCCATTCACTCCCATTGTACAGAATCCCAATGGACCAAACCCCTTCCCATTCACTCCCATTGTACAGAATCCCAATGGATCAAACCCCTTCCCATTCACTCCCATTGTACAGAATCCCAATGGATCAAATCCCTTCCCATTCACTCCCATTGTACAGAATCCCAATGGACCAAACCCCTTCCCATTCACTCACATTGTACAGAATCCAAATGGACCAAACCCCTTCCCATTCACTCCCATTGTACAGAATCCCAATGGATCAAACCCCTTCCCATTCACTCCCATTGTACAGAATCCCAATGGATCAAACCCCTTCCCATTCACTCACATTGTACAGAATCCCAATGGACCCAAACCCCTTCCCATTCACTCCCATTGTACAGAATCCCAATGGACACAAACCCCTTCCCATTCACTCCCATTGTACAGAATCCCAATGGACCAAACCCCTTCCCATTCACTCACATTGTACAGAATCCCAATGGACCAAACCCCTTCCCATTCACTCACATTGTACAGAATCCCAATGGACCCAAACCCCTTCCCATTCACTCCCATTGTACAGAATCCCAATGGACCCAAACCCCTTCCCATTCACTCGCATTGTACAGAATCCCAATGGACCAAACCCCTTCACATTCACTCCCATTGTACAGAACCCCAATGGACCAAACCCCTTCCCATTCACTCCCATTGTACAGAATCCCAATGGACCCAAACCCCTTCCCATTCACTCCCATTGTACAGAATCCCAATGGATCAAACCCCTTCCCATTCACTCCCATTGTACAGAATCCCAATGGACCCAAACCCCTTCCCATTCACTCCCAATGTATATAACGAGGGGACAGAGAGAATGAAAGAGAAAGAGAATGAGGGAGAATGTTGAAATAATTGGGAACTAAAAGTAAAGTGTTTCTTTGTTGGATTTTAATTAAAATCCTGTTTGCTGTATTTGACTTTGGTAGGGCTCACCCGATAGGAATATGCTCCCGGCATCGACATCAGCTGAAGAAAAGGCTCCTGTTGATCCGACAGACGCAATACATATATTACAGTTCAAGGGAACGTTACGGATCGATTTTAATTAAAAATGTTTCCCGACTAAGCAAAAGCTGCAGTTAATGGGGTTTGATGTCTAATTCATCCCAGGGAGATGGCCCCATAACAAACCCGAGGGGAATCATGGCTCCTGGCAGTTTGGCGGGTTCCAGGTCCACCTCCTGACCCCCGCACCAAGGAAGTGGCCCCAGGGCACTCGGAATCTCAGAAAATCCAAAGGCTCTTCACACCCAGCAGCGATTCCCAGCTGTGGCCAACCTCATTCTGCTTAACAGTAGAGCGAAATGTATTTAGTTTGCGATGGATAAAACTTCCTAAGGTCAGTCCTCCGCGAGGCCCTGTTGGTCGAAGCACCAGCCAATGAGGAACTGAGCTGAAGACAGCGGGAAGGTCCAGGGGTGGCCCGCCAGTTTATGCTGAGCTCCCTGATCTCTGCCAGGATGGTGTAGGATGGCCCGGCATCTCAGGACTTCTTCTGATCACTATTGAGCGCTTCCTACAGACACAAACACTTCAGCCTTGTCTGTTCCACTCGTGGTTGTGCATGGGGACACCATGGAGTGAGTCTCCTCCTCCTGTTGCCCACCACCATTCTCCACTGGGTGCGGAAGGGATAGAGAGCTGTGCTCTGATTGGTTAGTTGTGGGATTGCTTAGCCCTGTCCCTGTCTGAGCTGCAGGTAGTCACCTGTAGTAGCTTCAATAAGCTTGTAGGTCATTGTAAGATACACCCGGCGCTGCTCCTGGCACGCCCTTTGACTCTCCGCATTGAACCAGGACTGGTCTTCTGGCCTGATGCTGATCGATGAGTGAGGACTAGACAGACTGGATGCAGGAAGGATGTTCCCGATGGCGGGGGAGTCCAGAACAAGAGGTCACAGTCTAAGGATAAGGGGTAAGCCATTTAGGACAGAGATGAGGAGGAATTTCTTCACCCAGAGAGTGGTGAACCTGTGGAATTCTCTACCACAGAAGGCAGTAGAGGCCAATTCATTAAATATATTCAAGAAGGAGTTAGATATATTTCTTAAGGCTAAAGGGATCAAGGGATATGGTGAGAAAGCAGGGACAGGGTACTGAGTTTAGATGATCAGCCATGATCTCATCGAATGGCCTGCTCTTGCTCCTATCTTCTATGTTTCGATGTCCTGGGCCATGAGGTTACAGATTGTGGGGGTATACAGTTCTGCTGCTGCTGCTGGTCCACAGAGTCTCATGGATGCCCAGTTATGGGCTGCTTGATCTGTCCTTAGTCTGTCCCACAGAGCACGCTGGTGCCACTCTATACCAAAGAGGATGTCCTCACCGTGAAGGCAAGACTTTATCTTCACAAGGACTGTGCGCTGGTCACTTCTAACAATGCAATTGTGGACAGGCGTGTTTGCGACAGATAGACTCGTGGTTTGAGAGCGTTAGAGTGAAGGCAAAGTTCAGCTGTTGATACCTTTGTGAGGGATTTGAGGGATTGATTAAAGGCTCCAAGACCGCTCTATTCTAACCAAACAGCAGTGCAATTGCAACTTGACACTGAGCTGTCACAGCACTCCTGCACTTGGACATATCACCAGTTACACGGCTGGGTGCTTGTCAGTTTGGGTTTTTCTGTTCAAAGTTCCCCTGTCGCACGTCCTGCATGAATGATCCGCTCCAGAAGGTCGTTACCCAGCAGTGACCCGTGGTGCTCAGATCCTTACACATCAGTGCACAGTTTCCTGGTCAGAATACTCACTCCCTGCCTGATGGGAGATGCTGTAGACACGCAGTCCACTCCCATCTGCACTCAAACAACCTGCTCACAGCTCCCCATCGCAAGTGCCTGAAATCGCCACTAAAACTGACACTGCAGAACATTCCCCACACAGTCCCGACAGGCTGTCCACAAACATTCCCTTTCCCCAAACTTTTCATTCAGTAGCGTTTCTGGGGGGAGGGTGGGGGAGGGGTGATCCCGGTGGAAGCGGAGTCCGGGCTCGCTTCCCCCAGGGACTCTCTCCGCCCCTCAGACTCTCAGTCCTGGAGAAAATGGGTTGCTTTGTGGACTGTTGTATTGGGCTTTTAGGTGGGACTCTGGCCGCTGTCCGTGTTATGGAGTTAGGTCCAGTTCTGGGGCCATCAGCAGTGCTGAATCACCAGGCAGGCGAAGCCACAAAACTGGATCGACATGTCTGTTCCTGATCTACCGAACTGGATGTAACTGCGTAAAGCACCGATCCCAGACTCCGAGCTCCTGCAGCCTGACTTCAAAGCCCAAAATAGAAGTCACTTTCGAAACCTACAACCTACAATCGAGTCGATAGCCTCACAGGGCCTGCACAATAATCAAATATTGATTTCATTGTCAAACGTCGCATGCATCCTGCAGGACCAGTCCATCTGTTTACCTCAGTCCGCCAAATCCAAAGTGACATTAATGGGACTGTGAAGACAGTGCGAGGCTCTCAGTGAGGCCCAGGGTCCCAGAACATGGGCAATGCTTCAGATGACAAGAGATTGCTTTCTGCACGGTGGAATGGGGGATGGGTGAGGGTTAAGTGCTTAAAAAGATGCGGGGCTCATTATTAAAAGATTAATCCAGTGACTGCTGCACCGTGCATCAAAGGAACGACAGACCAGAACGTGCGGAATGGAGCAAAGATGCTTTTTCTATTTTTCTTCGCAGATTTAAGGGTCTGGGTGGGGTCTGTGTCTGGGTGGAGTCTGTGTCTGGGTGGGGGTCTGTGTCTGGGTGGGGTCTGTGTCTGGGTGGGGTCTGGGGGTGGTCTGTTGTCAGGGTGGGGTCTGTGTCTGGGTGGAGTCTGTGTCTGGGTGGGGTCTGGTCTGGGTGGGGTCTGTGTCTGGGTGGGGTCTGGGTGGGGGTCTGTGTCTGGGTGGGGTCTGTGTCTGGGTGGGGTCCTGGGTGGGGTCTGTGTCTGGGTGGGGTCTGTGTCTGGGTGGAGTCTGTGTCTGGGTGGGGTCTGTGTCTGGGTGGAGTCTGTGTCTGGGTGGGGTCTGTGTCTGGGTGGAGTCTGTGTCTGGGTGGGGTCTGTGTCTGGGTGGAGTCCTGTGTCTGGGTGGGGTCTGTGTCTGGGTGGGGTCTGTGTCTGGGTGGGGGTCTGGGTGGGGTCTGTGTCTGGGTGGGGTCTGTGTCTGGTTGGGGTCTGGGTCTGTGTCTGGGTGGGGTCTGTGTCTGGGTGGGGTCTGTGTCTGGGTGGGGTCTGTGTCTGGGTGGGGTCTGTGTCTGGGTGGGGTCTGGTTGGGGTCTGGGTCTGTGTCTGGGTGGGGTCTGTGTCTGGGTGGGGTCTGGGTGGGGTCTGTGTCTGGGTGGGGTCTGTGTCTGGTTGGGGTCTGGGTCTGGTGGTCTGGGTGGGGTCTGGTGGTCTGGGTGGGTCTGGGTGGGGTCTGGGTGGGGTCTGTGTCTGGGTGGGGTCTGGTTGGGGTCTGGGTCTGTGTCTGGGTGGGTTCTGTGTCTGGGTGGGGTCTGTGTCTGGGTGGGGGTCTGTGCCTGGGTGGGGTCTGTGTCTGGAGCGGATGGATAGGGTAAGGGATTCCCTCTGGGATCGATCACCTTAATCTGCTGAGGATACGGGGCCGTTTTGCAAGTTCATTCTCTTCCTGTTTTCCTGCCTATTGGAGATATTTATTAACGAGCCACAGACTCCGACTGAAGCCTCAATCCCAGCCATTGCCTCCTCTGTGTTTTGAGCCCAGTCCGGTGCGGGCACTGACGGGTTCCCAGCAGTGAATCACTTGGCTCCTTTCTCAGGGCCAGGCTGAGGTCCAAAAAAAATAGGCATTGGCAAAGGAAAAATGATCAACCAACAGAGAAGTTGTGGGTTAAAGAGGGCCAAGAACAGCCATCAGTGCAATCGCCAGTGGCGAGAGCTTTCTGTGCTCCTGGTGTGACTGGGAGGACCGAGGCAGGGGGTATGGCCGGGGTCAGGGGACCTCTGACAAGCTGCAGGTAAAGCGGTGACCCTGGAGCAGATCTCCTGGATTGCTGCTCCCTGCAGTATCTGCTTGGACAGCGTGGGCTGCAAGGGTTTCAGGGGCTCTGTCTGGATTGGGTGGGATTCAGAGGGTCCAGGCACACACACTCGCAGCAGGTTCAGCGTTAGTTCCCATCCTGCGGCTGGTCAAGCACTGCCGGTCCTCAACCGCTTGATGTCTGGTGAGTGCAGACAGCATCTGTTTTATTCCACTCAGCTCTGGAGAGGAAATCCAATATTATTGAGTTTGTGTCAATAGGCCCTCTGAGATTTGCGAATGAAGACTCCTCACTCACTGTGCTGTCGTGTGCAGTAACCATCAAACGGGATTCAATGCACAAAGCAGGAACAAGCAGCCCGTCACCTGGGCTCACCTGGACGCTGCAATTCAGGGTCATTGTTTAGGGGCACGTTTTGAGTTTGTGCTCCCTGAAAAAAATAACTGGAAAATCATATGGGCCACAAATCAGGAGGTGGCCATCAACCCTGAAATCCCTGTAGCTGCATTCATTGTCTGGGGTCGGTGCAGGGTTAGATACAGAGTGAAGCTCCCTCTACACTGTCCCATCAAACACTCCCAGGGCAGGTACAGCACGGGTTAGATACAGAGTAAAGCTCCCTCTACACTGTCCCATCAAACACTCCCAGGGCAGGTACAGCACGGGTTAGATACAGAGTAAAGCTCCCTCTACAATGTCCCATCAAACACTCCCAGGGCAGGTACAGCACGGGGTTAGATACAGAGTAAAGCTCCCTCTACACTGTCCCATCAAACACTCCCAGGGCAGGTACAGCACGGGTTAGATACAGAGTAAAACTCCCTCAACACTGTCCCATCAAACATTCCCAGGGCAGGTACAGCACGGGTTAGATAAAGAGTAAAGCTCCCTCTACACTGTCCCGTCAAACACTCCCAGGGCAGGTACAGCACAGGGTTAGATACAGAGTAAAGCTCCCTGTAGACTGTCCCGTCAAACACTCCCGGGGCAGGTACAGCACAGGTTAGATACAGAGTAAAGCTCCCTCTGCACTGTCCCATCAAACACTCCCAGGGCAGGTACAGCACGGGGTTAGATACAGAGTAAAGCTCCCTCTACACTGTCCCATCAAACACTCCCAGGGCAGGTACAGCACGGGTTAGATACAGAGTAAAGCTCCCTCTACACTGTCCCATCAAACTCTCCCAGGGCAGGTACAGCACGGGTTAGATACAGAGTAAAGCTCCCTCTACACTGTCCCAACAAACACTCCCAAGGACACACAATATAGAGTCATAGAGTCATAATGGAACTGAAGGAGGCCATTCGGCCCATCGAGTCTGTGCCAGCCCTCTGTGGAGCAATCCAGTCAGTCCCATTCCCCCGCTCTATCCCCGTAGCCTTGCAAGTTTATTTCCCTCAAATGCCTATCCAGTCTCCCCTTCGAAAACATTGAGTGTCTCTGTTTCCACCATTTCCGTTGGCAGCGAGCTCCAGGTCCTCACCACTCGCTGCGTAAAAAAGTTTTTCCTCACATCCCCCCTGTAACTCTTGCCCAACACCTTAAATCTGTGTCCCCTGGTCCTTGTACCATCTAGCCTATCCAAACCCGTCATAATCTTGTACACCTCTATCAAAGTACCCCTCAACCTCCTTTGCTCTAATGAAAACCAATCCAGCTTCTCCAACCTGTCCTTGTAGCTAAGATCCACCATCCCCAGAACCATTCTGGTAAATCTCCTCTGCACCCTCTCAAGGGCCTTCACATCCTTCCTAAAGTGTGGTGACCAGAACTGGACACAATACTCCAGTTGAGGCCTAACCAGTGCTTTCGAAAGGTTCAGCATAACTTCTCTACTTTTGTACTCAATACCTCAATTTGTGAAGCCCAAGATCCCATATGCTTTGCTAACCACTCTCTCAATATGTCCTGCCACCTTCAGGGACCTATGCACAATAACTCCCAGGTCCCTCTGTCCCTGCACACTCTTTAAAACTGTGCCATTAAGTGTATATTGCCTCTCCCTGTTCCTTCTGCCAAAATGCATCACCTCACACTTCTCTGTATAAAATTCCATCTGCCACTTGTCTGCCCATTCTGCTAGCCTTTCTATGTCCTGTTGCAGTGGATTGGTATCATCCTCACTGTTTGCCACACCCCCAAGTTTGGTGTCATCAGCAAATTTAGAAATTCTACTCTGTATTCCAATATCCAGGTCATTTACAAAAAGAAAATACTGCAGACGCTGGAAATCTGAAATAAAAACAGAAAATGCTGGAGATACGCAGCAGGTCAGGCAGCGTCTGTGAAGAGAGAAACAGAGTTAACGTTTCAGGTCGATGCGTTAATTCTGTTTCTCTCTTCACAGATGCTGCCTGACCTGCTGAGTATCTCCAGCATTTTCTGTTTTTATTCCAGGTCATTTATATATATATATCAAAAAAAGCAGTGGCCCCAGCACTGACCCTTGGGGAACACCACTGTCTACCATTCTCCAGTCTGAAAAACAGCCATTTACCACAACTCGCTGTTTTCTGTCCTTAAGCCAATTCCTTATCCAAGCTGCCACTGACCCATCTATTCCATGAGCCTCAATATATTCCCTGATCTATTGCAGAATAAATTCTGACCTGGCGAGCTGTGGAATAGACCGAACATTATCCATTCCCCTGTGTGTTTCCTCTGTATAAACAGGAGCAAACATGGGGTTACCAATGAATTTGACAAGGCCCTCAACCCCATTCAATTTAACTCGCTTAAGGCCTTGATTATAATAGCGGAGCGAAGTGGAGTGACGGGAAAGCTTTGGCACCTGTATCGCTAATATTGCACTGTGCGATGCCCACATTTCCAAGTGCCTTTTATCCGTGCATGTTTGGCCTGATAAGGGTTAAGAACCTGCTGCTGAAGGGCTGTGGGAACCTTTCATTTACTTGCTTTCCCATTCACTGAATATTTCAGTGAGTATTTCGCCAACAGGCAGCTACATTCCAATAGTTTAAAGAGCAGCACTCCATCCCACTTCAACGCTGATTGGCTGGCTCTAACCCGAGGCAGCCTGGAGGGATCGAGGTTAGTAGATTCTGGTTTAATCTCGCCAATATTACATCTCATGATATTACATTCATAATGAGGCAAAATAATTCAGTTCATAAAGAACAGAGACACAATGCTTTGCTCGCAATCTTTATAATCTTCCTAACCTAATTTAATGGACATTTTTGAGACGAGATCGAGAGCTTTGGGTGAAAGTAAAGAGCAGTTCAGACAGAAGTTCAACATTGCAACCTGAAGCAGGGGCCCTGATCCTTACAAAGCCTCTCATGAACCCATGTTAATGGAGATTGCGTTTGTTTGTACATTATTTTATTCATTCATGGGATGTGGGCGTCGCTGGCAAGACCAGCATTTATTGCCCATCCCTAATTGCCCTTGAGAAGGTGGTGGTGAGCCGCCTTCTTGAACTGCTGCAGTCCGTGTGGTGAAGGTGCTCCCACAGTGCTGTTAGGGAGGGAGTCCAGGATTTTGACCCAGTGACGATGAAGGATCGGTGATATATTTCCAAGTCAGGATGGTGTGTGACTTGGAGGGGAACTTGGAGGTGGTGATGTTCCCATGCGCCTGCTGCCCTTGTCCTTCTAGGTGGAAGAGGTCGCGGGTTTGGGAGGTGCTGCCGAAGAAGCCTTGGCGAGTTGCTGCAGTGCATCTTGTAGATGGTACACATTGCAGCCACGGTACGCCGGTGGTGGAGGGAGTGAATGTTTAAGGTGGTGGATGGGGTGCCAATCAAGCGGGCTGCTTTGTCCTGGATGATGTCGAGCTTCTTGAGTGTTGTTGGAGCTGCACTCATCCAGGCAAGTGGAGAGTATTCCATCACATTCCTTACTTGTGCCTTGTAGATGGTGAAAGGCTTTGGGGATTCAGGAGGTGAGACACTCGCCACAGAGTACCCAGCCTCTGACCTGCTCTTGTAGCCACAGTATTTATGTGGCTGGTCCAGTTAAGTTTCTGGTCAATGGTGACCCCCAGGATGTTGATGGTGGGGGATTCGACGATGGTAATGTCATTGAATGTCATGGGGCGGTGGTTAGACTCTCGCTTGTTGGAGATAGTCATTGCCTGGCACTTGTGTGGCACGAATGTACTTTGCCAGTCTTATCTGATACTGTCAAAATGTCATTTTATAACAGCTCAGATTCAAAGTGACAATGATATATAATATTTGGGCTGGCCTGGGATGGTTCAATGGGGGGAATAGATGGCGGCGTCACAGACTCGGTCCTTTGTCTGAGCAGAGTTAGCTGATTTTAGCTAGGGTTGCGGGAGGGGAAAGGATGATCAGATAGGGTTCCTGCTCCTGCTCATCCTCCCCTGATCCCTGCTGGAAGTTGGGCCTGTGCAGCCTCCGCCCATTGTGGCTCAGGATGAATTGGCTCAGTGACGCCCACTGCCCAGGTTCACACATGATGAGCGAATACTTGGACAAGTTGCAGGATTAGTATTGGACCGAGCCCAGCGTGACATACTGCTCACTGAGCTCAAGCTACTGCTCAATGCAAATGCATTAAGCTGTCAGCCATGGCTCAGTGGGTGGCGCTCTCTAGGTGGGAGGGGCAAGGTTTGAGCAGGTGCTGCTGGGTGCTTGATTACTGCAGGGAGTTTGAGTGATTTTGTAAAAAGTTGGTGGTGTTTTTTTTCCAGGTTTTAGGGCCTTTTTGGTCCTTAACCAACAGCCTGGAGTGCCAGGCCCCTCAGAGGACAGTGTTCCCAGGATGAATTTAATCAGGGGAGAAAATGTTGGGGGAAGGGAGAAAAAAAGATTTGGGCCGGGACCCCAGGAGGTTTGGAAAAGAAAACACGGTGGTGGTTCAGCGCGAGGATAAGGAGATACGAGCTTGGGATATTATCCAGGCGGTACATGAGGACTGCGGCGAGGGAAGCTGCTTTGCCTGCCGACCAAAGCCCAATGTTGGGTTCGAGGTGACGGTCAGTGGCTGAGAGGAGGTGGAAAGACTTTTACTGAGTTTGAAGGTTGGAGATAAGTTGATGGTTCTGAAGAGGTGGTGGTCTCATTCTTAACCTGCCGGTTTATATTGAGGACGATGTGCTAATCAAAAAGTTGGAGTTGTGGGACATTAAAATTTGTTCGGCAATAAAGAGGAGATACTATCCAGGAACACGGGTCGCAGATGGAACCCGTTATGTAAAGGTGCGGTTCCCAGAGGGGGTGAAGTCATTGCTGTACAGCATGAAATTTGAGACAATGGAAGCGGTGCAGTACTTCCTGCACGATAACCAGGTGAAGGTTTGTTATTATTGTCTTGGACACGACCATCTTGTAAGAAGCTGTCCAGACTTGTACTATTACAACTGCTGCAAGGCGGAGAGCTGTGGGGTGTGTCACAAAGGCTCCACCCGCTGTGAGTGTGTGGCAGGAAGACTCTCTAAGGGAGATTATGTATCTGACGGGGAGCAGGGACGGGAGGTTACAGAAGAGCTCGAGAGTGAGGAGTCAGAGGGGGACAGAGACATGGAAGTAGGGGGTGGGGTGGCATCGTGTGGAAAGGGAAAGGTTAGTGAGGGGCAGAAGGAGGGAGAAGGGGCAGCTCCTCGGCCCAAACCTAATGGAAGGAAGAGGCTGAAACTGCAGGGAAGGTTCAAACAGGAGGTGAAAAAGAGCCGGAGGCTGCAGGAGAAAGCAACAGCTGCCCGAAAAGTTGGGAAGGAGCATTAGAGGAGGGAAGGGCCGGAGATTAAATGCTGGGAGGATTATCAGGCACACTTTCCTTATTCAGAGCCATCATTACTGATCAATTTTTAAAGTACAATAGATTAGTATATGTTATGGGAGACAAATTAAACTTCAGGTTTTGATGTTAATATGTGGTGGAGGAATGGCTGTGCAGAGCGGCGGAATGGATTTGAATGATACAATAGAATGATCACGATGTTGTAAATGTTTCTAATGTTTAATAAATAATAAAAATTAAAAAAAATGTGTGTAGATATCTCGCCTCTGCGTCAGAAGGTTATGGGTTCAAGTCCCACTCCAGACACTTGAGCACAAAATCTGGGCTGACACTCACAGTGCAGTACTGCGGGAGCGCCGCACTGTCGGAGGGGCAGTACTGAGGGAGTGCTGCACTGTCGGAGGGGCAGTACTGAGGGAGTGCTGCACTGTCGGAGGGGCAGTACTGAGGGAGTGCTGCACTGTCGGAGGGGCAGTACTGAGGGAGTGCTGCACTGTCGGAGGGGCAGTACTGAGGGAGTGCCGCACTGTCGGAGGGGCAGTACTGAGGGAGCGCCGTACTGTCGGAGGGGCAGTACTGAGGGAGCGCCGCACTGTCGGAGGGGCAGTACTGAGGGAGCGCCGTACTGTCGGAGGGGCAGTACTGAGGGAGCGCTGTACTGTCGGAGGGGCGGTACTGAGGGAGTGCTGCACTGTCGGAGGGGCAGTACTGAGGGAGCGCTGCACTGTTGGAGGGGCAGTGCTGAGGGAGTGCTGCATTGTCAGAGGGGCAGTACTGAGGGAGTGCTGCACTGTCGGAGGGGCAGTACTGAGGGAGTGCTGCATTGTCGGAGGGGCTGTACTGAGGGAGTGCCGCACTGTCGGAGGGGCAGTGCTGAGGGAGTGCTGCATTGTCGGCGGGGCTGTACTGAGGGAGTGCTGCACTGTCGGAGGGGCAGTACTGAGGGAGTGCTGCATTGTCGGAGGGGCTGTACTGAGGGAGCGCTGCACTGTCGGAGGGGCAGTAATGAGGGAGCGCTGCACTGTCGGAGGGGCAGTGCTGAGGGAGCACTGCACTGTCGGAGGGGCAGTACTGAGGGAGTGCTGCACTGTCGGAGGTGCCGTCTTTCAGAGGAGACATTAAACTGAGACCCCGTCTGCCCTCTAAGGTGGACGTAAAAGATTCCATGGCACTATTCAAAGAAGAGCAGGGAGTTCTCCCCGGTGTCATGGCCAATATCTATCCCTCAACCAACATCACGAAAACTGATGATCTTGTCACTTATCGCATTGCTGATTGTGGGAGCTTGCTGTGTGCAAATTGGCTGCTGCGTTTTCTACATTACAACAATGACCACACTTCAAAAAGTACTTCATTGGCTGTGAAGGGTTTCTCAGACATCCTGAGTTCATGCAAGGTGCAGTAGAAATGCAAGTCTTTTCTGTGTGAGGGCAGCAGAGTGATGGATGTGACAGGGCTGAGGGGGATAATATTTGATGCTTATCAGGATCGAGCAGAACGGAGCAATGGAGAGATTCACCCAGATTTGCGAGATTAGAGTTGGAGGAGGAAAGTGAATGTCAGCCTTACCTTCAGAATGGTCCCTGCACAAGGAAACACATCGGAGAGGAAGCTGTGTGATTACAGTAACTGTGTCCTTAAACTGCCCGCTCATGAAGCAGCAATGTATCTCCGAGAGTTGTGTTACTCAGGAATGTGAGGTGCATTAACCCATCATTCCATCACAAAAAAACCAGTCATTCTCCGATTAATAATGTATCAAAGGGCGGAAAGATATCTGAGAAGGTGACACTTGGCTGCGATTTGCTCGTACCGCAGGAAGCAGAGAGTATGCCGAGACCGCAGACTGCATTGATGGTTTCCAATCACCGATGGAGGAGATATTCTGATGTGTCTGGCTCGGAGCCTCGTTGAACACATTCGGCTCTGAGCCAGACTCTGTGTGAAGCTGCTGCAGGTTTCTATAATTAGCAGCAAGAGTCTCTGAACCAAATATTACATTTATCTTCCCTTCAAAAGCTGAACCTCAAAGATCAGGAGGGTCTCTGGGCTGAGGCGGGCTGGTGTTGGGGTACCACAATTAGCCTCAGCACTGAGGGCAAAATTCAGCCACCCCGTGCTGGAAAGTTTTTTTTTGAATTCATTCTCGGGATGTGGGTGTCGCTGGCAAGGCCGGCATTTATTGCCCATCCCTAGTTGCCCTTGAGAAGGTGGTGGTGAGCCGCCTTCTTCAACCACTGCAGTCCGAGTGGTGAACGGCTCCCACGCTATCAGGTAATGGTAGCCTAGTGGTTATGTTACTGGGCTAGTAATGCACAGGCCTTGGACTAATGATCTCAGAGACGTGAGTTCAAATCTCACCACGGCAGCTAGGAATTTAAATTCAGTTAATTAAATAAATCTGGAATAAAAAGCTCGTATCAGTAATCATGAAACTACCAGATTGTCATAAAAACCCATCGGGTTGACTAATGTCCTTTAGGGAAGGAAATCTGCCGCCCTTACCTGGTCTGGGCCTATATGTGACTCCAGACACACGGCAATGTGGTTGACTCTGAACTGCCCTCTGAAATGGCCCAGCAAGTCACACAGTTGTAGTAAACCGCTTGGCAAACCTTCATCACACAGACTGCAGTGGTTCAAGAAGGCGGCTTACCACCACCTTCTCAAGGGCAACTAGGGATGGGCAATAAATGCCGGCCTTGCCAGCGACGCCCACATCCTGTGAACAAATAATAAAGAACACTGTGTGGTTTGATGCAACTGCTCAGCCACTTCAGAGGGCAGCTAAGAGATGACCGTGTTGGTGTGGGACTGGAGTTACATATAGGCCAGACCAGGTGAGGACGGCAGGTTTCTCCTTCCCTAAAGGACATCAGTGAACCAGTTGGGTTTTAATGACAATCTGATAGCGATTTTAACTGATACCAGCTTTATATTTCCAGATTTTAAAAAAAACCTGAATTCTACTTGAGTAACATAACCAGCACCGTCCTGTGCACCAGCTGTGTGGGGAGACAGAAGTGGGATGGGCGGTGAAGTCCTGCCATGGCCAGACACCCTGGAGACACGGCCTGGGTGCAGAATTTTCGCTTGGGCAAGGTGCCATTGGCCAGGTGCTGCCTGTGAAGTCTAGCCCGTGTGTCAGAGTGTTTTATTACTGAGCCTGTACTGGAACCACGTCACACTGAAGTTCACTCATTTACTATTACCTGTCTGATACACCCCGATGTAAGTATATCAATTAATATCAAGAAATTTACATGTTCAGGAGCTGACACTGAGACACACACGGGCCGGATAGTACCAGAAGGGAGTGAATCGTTCCCTTTTATCCGCTGTGTGCTGTACATGTACAGGAGACACTGAGACACACACGGGCCGGATAGTACCAGACGGGAGTGAATCGTTCCCTTTTACCCGCTGTGTGCTGTACATGTACAGGAGACACTGAGACACACACGGGCCGTACAGTACCAGACGGGAGTGAATCGTTCCCTTTTACCCGCTGTGTACTGTACAGGGTCAGTCTGCACCTTGATGTGAATGCCTGTCAGCTGTGTAGAGGTGCCTGGGCTGGGATTGACGGTGAGTATCGGGTCGGGTACACCGTGTAATTGTGGAGCGTGTTGGTGTTGTGAAGGTGCCGGCATTGACATTCGGTGCAGTGGGATTATTGAGGTCAGTGCTTTGCTGTCTCTCACAGTGAGGAACATTAAGATAAGCTGAAGGCTCTTTTTTTTAAACCAATTCTCCTGCCTTTTATGTCTGTGTTTTAGCTGTGGTCAGAACGCCTGCTTGGATTGGACGCGGGCTGCCCGCTGATGCATTGGTCAGTGCTGCGGCCATTTTACACACACGAATTTCTACTCCTTGTGTTTGTCAGCTGTTATCACTATCTATCATCTGGGTGCTCCATGGGCCTCGCCCCTCCCTGTCTCTGTAACCGCCTCCAGCCCCACAACCCCCCGAGATCTCTGCGCTCCTCTAATTCTGGCCTCTTGAGCATCCCCGATTTTAATCGCTCCACCATTGGCGGCCGTGCCTTCAGCTGTCTGGGCCCCGAGATCTGGAATTCGCTCCCTAAACCTCTCCGCCTCTCTCTCCTCCTTTAAGACCCTCATTAAAACCTGCCTCTTTGACCCAGCTTTTGGTCACTATTTTGATAGCGCTCCTGTGAAGTGCCTTGGGATGTTTCACTCTGTTAAAGGTGCTAAAGAAATGCAAGTTGTTGTTGTAAAGGTTAATATGCTTTTACCCATGGAGCATACTGTGTGCAGGAATTGTTTAACAAATGGAGTTGGGGAACTAGCACAGTGCCACTTTTAACACATTAAAAAATGCGCGACTTAAATCTTCAAGTCTGAACATTTTTCTTCTAACTAGGAAAACATCAATAAGCTGCACCAAGCAAACTGCGACCACGTTGATAATGATCTTCACAGCGATTGTGGCATTAGGTTTCCTGGTACAACATGAATCTGCCCCAACAGTTTGTTATGAATTTAGCATCCTCTTCAGCTTATTGTGGTGACACCATCCTGTGGAATGAAGTGATAATCAATAACTGTTCGGATAATTTTCAGAGAAAGGAATCAGAAAGAAATGAAGTAGAGAACGAATCCCTTGGGGAGAGGGAGAGAAACTGTGCAGAGCGCACGTGGGCAGGGTGTGAATAGATGTGAGAGAGTAACCACGCTTATAGGAAACAAAATAACAGAAAGGCCGTAGCGTTAACGTTACGAAGTATTTACAGCACAGAAACAGGCCATTCGGCCCAACTGGTCCGTGCTCCACGCGAGCCTCCTTCATCTCACCCCAGCAACAGAACACTCGATTCCTTCCTCCCTCATGTGTTTATCCAACTTCCCCTTAAATCCATCTATATTGGCCCAAAAATTCGTGAGGAAGCCTTCGTGCGAGGGTAAGGCTTCCCCGCGATCTCTCACTGCGCGTTGGCTTTTTCAGTTCCAGCTCGCACGAACTTGATGTTCTGGACAGCTGCTGTGCTGGGCTTGCGTATCCCACAGGCGTAGTTAATTCGTGCGAGCTGTGGGATCATGTGACTCAGTTAGAGCCAATGGCAGCACACCATCTTCCATTCATAACTTTCACATAAGTGCTGTGAAAGCTATGAATACTATAGCCCCCCAAAAGAATAGCTAAACCTCAATTAAATTTAAAAAAAAACATCACATTAATAAAATAAGTATAGTTAAATAAATTAACCATTTTAAATAAAAAATTAAATTTTTGAAAAAATTTAAAATCTTTTAAAAAGTTATAAAAATAAACTTACCTGTCTTTAAAGTCTCTAAAACAGATATACCTGTTAAAAAAAATTCAAAATAATACTTAATTCACTACTTACCTTGTTAAAAGTGGGTCTTACTCCTCCTTTTTTTATGTGTAAAATCTTCCATACTTACCTGCGCGTTGAAACCACTAAGTGCACTGCATGCGCGCAGCCTGTAGTGCGCACGCGGTTCACCTAGGAACCGCCCCCTTTTCCATTCACCAAGTGCTGGTTTTCAGCGCATGCGCAGTGCATGCAGAAAACCGGCAATTGGAGACAGAATACGCGAGAGTACACAGTGCGTACTCTCGCGTATCAACACAAATTTTTGGGCCATTATTCACCTCAACCACTCCCTGTGGTAGCGAGTTCCACATTCTCACCACTCTCTGAGTAAAGAAGTTTCTCCTGAATTCCCTATTGGATTTATTAGTGACTATCTTATATTTATGGCCCCTAGTTCAGGTCTCGCGCACAAGTTGAAACATCTTCTCTATGTTTACCCTATCAAACTCTTTCATAATCTTAAAGATCTCCATCAGATCACCCCTCAGTCTTCTCTTTTCTAGAGAAAAGAGCCCCAGCCTGTTCGATCTTTCCTGATAGGTATAAGAAAATAAGGAATAGGAGCAGGAGTAGGCCAATCGGCCCCTCGAGCCTGCTCCGCCATTCAATAAGATCATGGCTGATCTGATCCTAACCTCAAATCTAAAGAACACAAGAAGTAGGAGCAGGACCCGGCCACTCAGCCCCTGGGCCCGCTCCGCCACCCACAGGGCCTCGACCGATCCGAACTCAGCCTCGTGTCCAATTTCCTGCCCGCTCCCCGTAACCCCTAATTCCCTTTACTTCTAGGAAACTGTTTATTTCTGTTTTAAATTTATTTAATGATGTAGCTTCCACAGCTTCCTGGGGCAGCAAATTCCACAGACCTACTACCCTCTGAGTGAAGAAGTTTCTCCTCATCTCAGTTTTGAAAGAGCAGCCCCTTATTCTAAGATTATGCCCGCTAGTTCTAGTTTCACCCATCCTTGGGAACATCCTCCCCGCATCCACCCGATCAAGCCCCTTCACAATCTTATATGTTTCAATAAGATGGCCTCTCATTCTTCTGAACTCCAATGAGTAGAGTCCCAATCTACTCAACCTCTCCTCATATGTCCACCCCCTCATCCCTGGGATTAACTGAGTGAACCTTCTTTGTACTGCCTCGAGAGCAAGTATGTCTTTTCTTAAGTATGGACACCAAAACTGTATGCAGTATTCCAGGTGCGGTCTCACCAATATCTTATATAACTGCAGCAATACCTCCCTGGTTTTATAATCTATCCCCCTAGCAATAAAAGCCAACATTCCGTTGGCCTTCTTGATCACCTGCTGCACCTGCATACTAACTTTTTGATTTTCTTGCACTCGGACCCTCAGATCCCTTTGTACTGCAGTACTTTCCAGTTTCTCGCCATTAAGATAATAACTTGCTCTCTGATTTTTCCTGCCAAAGTGCATAACCTCACATTTTCCAATATTGTATTGCATCTGCCAAATCTCCGCCCACTCACCCAGCCTGTCTATATCCCCTTGTAGGTTTTTTATGTCCTCCTCACTTTCTACTTTCCCTCTCATCTTTGTATCATCTGCAAACTTTGATATGTTACACTCGGTCCCCTCCTCCAAATCATTAATATATATTGTAAAGAGTTGGGGACCCAGCACCGACCCCTGCAGAACACCACTGGCTACTGGTTGCCAGTCCGAGAATGAACCATTTATCCCAACTCTCTGCTTCCTGTTAGATAACCAATCCTCCACCCATGCCAGAATATTACCCCCAATCCAGTGATTTTTTATCTTGAGCAATAATCTTTTATGTGGCACCTTGTCGAATGCCTTCTGGAAGTCTAAATACACTACGTCCACTGGTTCCCCTTTATCCACCCTGTACGTTATGTCCTCAAAGAACTCAAGCAAATTTGTCAGACATGACTTCCCCTTCATAAAGCCATGCTGACTTTGTCCTATTAAATTATGTTTATCTAAATATTCCGTTACTGTCTCCTTAATAATAGACTCCAAAATTTTACCCACCACAGATGTTAGGCTAACTGGTCTATAATTTCCAGCCTTCTGCCTATTACCCTTTTTAAATAAGGGTGTTACATTAGCAGTTTTCCAATCTGCCGGGACCTTTGCTGAGTCCAGGGAATTTTGGAAAATTATTACCAAAGCATTCACAATCCCTACTGCCACTTCCCTCAAGACTCTAGGATGTAAGCCATCAGGTCCAGGGGATTTATCCGCCTTGAGTCCCATTATTTTACTGAGTACCAATTCCTTAGTGATTTTAATCGTATTTAGCTCCTCCCCCCCCAGAGCCCCCTGTTTGTCCAGTGTTGGGATATTCTTAGTGTCCTCTACCGTAAAGACTGAAACAAAATATTTGTTCAGCATTTTTGCCATCTCCATGTTTCCCACCATTAATTTCCCGGTCTCATCCTCTAAGGGACCGTACGTTTGCCCGAGCCACCCTTTTTCTTTTTATATAACTATAGAAACTCTTGCTATCTGTTTTTATATTTTTTGCTAATTTATTTTCATAATCTATCTTCCCTTTCTTAATCAATCCTTTAGTTACTTTTTGCTGTCTTTTGAAGACTTCCCAATCTTCTATCCTCCCACTAAGTTTGGCTACCTTATATGTCCTTGTTTTTAGTTGGATACTATCCTTAATTTCTTTACTTAGCCATGGATGGCTGTCATTTCTTTTACACCCCTTTTTTCCTCAGTGGAATATTTTTTTTTTGAAAGTTGTAAAATAACTCCTTAAATGAACACCACTGCTCATGTACTGTCTTACCCTTTAATCTATTTTCCCAGTCCACTTTAATCAATTCCGCTCTCATACCATCATAGGCTCCTTTATTCAAGCTCAGTACGCTTGTTTGAGAACCAACCTTCTCACCCTCTAATTGGATATGGAATTCAACCATGTTATGGTCACTCATTCCAAGGGGATCCTTAACTAGGACATTATTAATTAATCCTGACTCATTACACAGGATGCGGAGATGCCGGTGTTGGACTGGGGTGGACAAAATTGAGAGGTCGCACAACACCAGGTTATAGTCCAACAGTTTTATTTGAAATCACAAATTCAATTTGTGATTTCAAATAAAACTGTTGGACTATAACCTGGTGTTGTGCGACCTCTCAATTTCATTACACAGGACCAGGTCCAAGGTTGCTTGCCCCCTTGTAGGATCAGTTACATACTGCTCAAGAAATCCATCCCTAATACACTCAATAAACTCTTCCTCAAGGCTGCCCTGCCCAATTTGATTTGTCCAGTTAATATGATAGTTAAAATCCCCCATAATTATAGCTGTTCCCTTATTACATGCCCCAACTATTTCCTGATTAATACTTCTTCCAGCAGAGTTGCAACTATTAGGAGGCCTATATACTACTCCCACGAGTGTTTTTTTCCCCTTATTATTCCTTATCTCCACCCAAACTGTTTCATTATCCTGATCCTTTGACCCAATATCATTTCTCTGTATTACAGTGATTCCTTCCTTTATTAACATAGCCACCCCACCTCCCCTTCCTTCCTGCCTGTCCTTCCTGATTGTTAAATACCCATGCATATTTAATTCCCAGTCGTTGTCACCCTGCAGCCATGTTTCTGTAATGGCCACAAGATCATACCCATATGTAGTTATTTGTGCCGTTAACTCATCCATTTTGTTACGAATGCTACGTGCATTCAGATAAAGAACTTTCAAATATGTTTTGTGACACTTAGTTCCTGCTTTTTCCTTTTTAACACTTTACCTTTTACTCCATACCTTCTGTCCCTTCCTGACATGCTTTCCTCTGTCTCCCTGCTCAGGTGCCCAACCCCCTGCCACTTTAGTTTAAACCCTCCCCAACAGCACTAGCAAACACTCCCCCTAGGACAGCGGTCCCGGCCCTGCCCAGGTGCAGACCATCTGGTTTGTACTGGTCCCACCTCCCCCAGAACCGGTTCCAATGTCCCAGGAATTTGAATCCCTCCCTCTTGCACCATTCCTCTAGCCACGTATTCATTTGAAATATCCTCCTATTTCTACTCTGACTAGCACATGGCACTGGTAGCAATCCTGAGATTACTACCTTTGTGGTCCTATTTTTTAATTTACCTCCTAACTCCCTATATTCTGCTTTTAGGACCTCATCCCCTTTTTTTACCTATATCGTTGATGCCTATGTGCACCACGACAACTGGCTGTTCGCCCTCCCCCTCCAAAATGTTCTGTAGCTGCTCCGAGACGTCCTTGAGCCTTGCACCAGGGAGGCAACACACCATCCTGGAGTCTCGGTTGCGGCCGCAGAAACGCCTATCTATTCCCCTTACAATTGAGTCCCCTATCACTATAGCTTTTCCACGCCTTTTCCTCCCAGCCTGTGCAGCAGAGCCACCCATGGTGCCAGGAAGTTGGCTGCTGCTGCCTTCCCCTGATAAGTCATCCCCCCCAACAGTATCCAAAGTGGTATATCTGTTTGAGAGGGGGATGTCCACAGGGGACCCCTGCACTACCTGCCTGCACCTCTTACTCTGCCTGGTGGTCACCCATTTACTTCCTGCCTGTACACCCTTTACCTGCAGTGTGACCAACTCGCTAAACGTGCTATCCACGAGGTTCTCAGCATCGTGAATGCTCCAATACGCATCCATCTGCAGCTCCAGCGCCGCAATGCGGTCTGTCAGTAGCTGCAGCTGGATACACTTCCCGCACACATGGTTGTCAGGGACACCGGAAGGGTCCCTGATTTCCCACATCAAGCAGGAGGAGCATAACACGGGGCTGGGCTGTCCTGCCATGACTTACCCTTTAATTAATTGAACTTAAATTAAATCAAATCAATACCACCAATTACACTCAATTAAATGATATACTCAAGGGCCCTTGGTTACTAGCACTAGAAACTATATCCACAAAATTAAGACTTTCTAAACTTTATAAACTATGGGGTAAAAATTCACTTGGTTGCGCCTCCCGTTAGCGCCTTAAGAGGGCGCTAATGGGGCGTTAAGCCGCTAACGCCCGGGCGCAGCGATGTTTGCGCCGCTCAAAAACTTAACTTGAGATTGTGCGGCGGCGCTAAAACTTACCGCTGCGACCACCTGCGCGCGCAGATTGTGACGTCATTCCATGGTGCAACGCCCTTGGGGCGCCCCGGAGCGGAAATTGAGTGGCGCCCCCTGCCTTACCGCCTGGCGCTTCCAACAACCGGAAGACTGGAATGTTATCAATCGGTGTGGGGCTGGGGGGGGCGCTATTTAAAGGGGGCCTCTTCCTGTCTTTTTCTGTGGTCGACATTTATGCACCACTCGTTCTGAGAGAGAGAGAGAGATTCGGAGAGAGAGAGAGAGAGACTTCTACATTGACTCAACGCTTTGTGAGGTAGTTTTGCCTAGTTCATCCTAACTTTGTTGCTACTTTAGTTGCTGTACCTCATTACTTTTCTGGCAAAGAGAATATGGGGGCTGCAATGATTGGGGGCGTCGTCCTGCTCCAGCTGAATCGGAGGATACAGAGACGCAGACAGAGAGTGGCAATGATGGCCAGACGGAGGAGGGCCATCAGGCGCATGTACAGGAGAGCTTACCCTCCCAGGGTATATCGTGAACAGCTCTCCTACATCCATATGTCCGAGGAGCTGTGTTTGCGAAGGCTGCGATTCAGCAAGGAGGTGGTCACTGAGCTCTGCCACCTGCTGCAGCCAGATCTGCAGCCTCAGCTGAGGTCCAGGACGTCTCTGTCGGTGGCAGTGAAGGTCACAGTGGCTTTGAACTTCTACGCCACTGGCTCATTCCAAGCTGCTGTTGGGGACCTCGCCAATATCTCCCAGTTTGCGGTGCATCGCTGCATCCGGCAGGTCACCAATGCCCTCTTCAGAAGGAGACGAGACTTCATCTCTTTCCCTATGACCCCAGACAAGCAGCGTGACCGTGCTCTGGGCTTTGCGAGGGTAGCAGGCTTCCCCATGGTGCAGGGCGCCATTGACTGCACGCATGTGGCTTTGCGTGCTCCGCGAGAGAATGCAGAGGAATTCAGGAACAGAAAGGGGTTCCATTCCTTGAATGTGCAGTTGGTCTGTGACCACAGACAGGTGATACTCGCTGTCAATGCCCACTATCCGGGCAGCTGCCACAATGCTTTCATCCTGCGCCAGACTACTGTGGCAGAGGTTTTCGAGGCACCGCATCAGCCAGTTGGTTGGCTTCTGGGGGACAAGGGGTACGCATTGAGCACCTGGCTGATGACACCGCTCCGTACGCCAAACACCCGTGCTGAGCTGCGGTACAATGAAAGCCATCAAGCAACCAGGAACATTATTGAGCGCACAATCGGCGTGCTGAAACAACGGTTCCGCTGTCTGGACCATTCCGGAGGAGCCCTGCAGTACTCGCCTGAGCAAGTTTCGAACTTCGTAGTCGTGTGCTGCATGTTGCACAACATGGCAATCCTCAGGACCCTGCCAATGCCACCAGGCCTTGTAGCACCACCAGAGGAGGAGGAGGAAGAGGAGGAAGAGGACGAGGACGATGATCATCAGCAGCACCAAGGCAGGAGGGCGGCCCACAATGGTCAAACTGCAAGGGCCGTCCGTCAACGACTAATAGCAAGCCGCTTCTAGGGCCCCTGCCATTGCTACAAACACTAATCAACCCAGCACGCAACCCCTAAGCCGGCCAAGGCACCAATAATTCCAACCACCAGCCATGTATATTTTGAATACAGAAACTTATTTATTTTACAAACTCTGTGTGTGTCAATTCCTCATGACAAACTCATAGAAATAAACACAAAAAAACAGTCAATAACATAACTGGTTCTCACAACCTGGAGATAATGTCCAAAACACTAAACAAAAGTTGGACCATGAACCTCGGCCTTTAATAAAAAAATGACCAGCATTTTGGCACACCTCCTACTTTTTGCCCTTCGAGGGTGATCTCCTTCCCTTGCGCACTTCCCCCCTTCTAACCCTACTGCTCCTCCGTAATGGGACCTCAGTGGCTGCAGCAAGGCTGGTGGAAGGCTGCTGCTCGTCAGACCCTGACACTGCAGATGCCCCTGAAGGACGGCCTCGACCACTTCTGGGCCTGGAGGGCCCGGCTGCAGACTGCACCAACTCTGCATGGGCGGCAGCAGTCTGTCCTACAGGCGGTGGCAAGTGCAGTGGAGAAGTGACAGTGTTGGCAGCAGGAATGCTGTCATCGTGAGAGAGGACAGCAACTCCCTGCTCGCCCGACACACTGGCACTCCCACGGGGCAGCACTTCAGCATCCGGAGCAATTTGCCGGAGAACAGATTGCTGGCCTGCTGCGGCGCGGTGACAGCCCCGGGGACATGTGCACGAACCATCGAGGTTGGCAGCAGTCTGTGCTCGCGTGGCCTCCATCTGAGTCTGTATGAGAGCAGTCAGAGGTGGGATCACGGCAGCCAGTGACTGAATTGCAGCACTAAGCGTTAGTGTGGCATCCGCCTGTGCTACAGCGAAGTGCTCCACACTCCTTGCCAGTGACTCAATGCAATCGGGCACCCTTCCCACTGCACCCATGAGCTCAGTGTGCATGCCCACCGCCTGGGTGTTCATTTCTGCAATCAGCCGCTCCTCCTCTGCGTCCATTGCAGTAGGAGTGTCTGGCATACTCTCCCGCTGGGGAGAAGGCCCCCGTTCTTCCCTACCCCCCCCATGGCGTTGCTGCAGCCCGCTGGGTCCTGGAGCTTCACCATCATCAGCCCCTTCCCCCCTGCTCCCCTCCGGGGAAGGCGTGTTCCCAGTGTGGGCATGGGCTTCCTCGGGAGAGGGTGGCACTGATGCTCCGGCTTCCTCTTCCTCCTCAGCTGCAGCATCACCCCCAGTGGCAGCTTCAGGGCCCGTCTCCTCAGCTGGTGAATCACCATCTGAAAGCAGGGAGGTACAAGAGTGGCTTTAGCGTGAGGACAGGGTGGCAGTAAGGGAGGAATAAGTGCAGCGAGTTAGCAAGTTGGATTGAAAGTGTCAAAGGCTGGTATTGTGAGGGACAAGTGGAAGGACAGAGGACAAAAAGGTGATGACCTTACCATTGCTGTCCACAACGGGGTCGGCGTCTCCAGTGGCGACGGGACCGATCACCCGGCTTGCCACAATCCTGTGGACGCGCTCCTCCAGATCGCTGAGGAGTTGCAGCTGAAGCCGCCCTCCACCCGTCCGTTGCTGCTGTCTCCGATTATGAGCCAGCTTAGCCTGCAAGAAAAAGGACAGCATCTGAGTAAATATACAGCCATGGTCTTGCCTGATGTGCCTCCCATAGGTGAATAGCCCTTACAATATACAGCCATGGTCTTGCCTGATGTGCCTCCCATAGGTGAATAGCCCTTACTGTATGCAAAGTGTAGAATGTGTGTGTGTGTTTGATGAAAGGGCCATAGGTGTTGGATGAGTGTTGTGCATTGGGGTTTTAAGACCCTCTGGCCATAGAGTGAGGTTGAGATGGAGGGATGGAGAGGTATTGAGAAAAAGCCACTCACCCTGACGACCCGAGTGAGGTCGTTGAACTTTTTGCGGCATTGAACATGGGTCCTGGGCACCATGCTCCTGGAGGAGACGCTCTGAGCCACCTCCCTCCACACTCTTCTGAACTCGCGTGGCAAAGGCCTCCTGCCACTCTCCGGGAACAGCATGCATCGTCTGCGCTCCACTGCGTCAACCAGAGCATCCAAGGCCCGCTCGGTGAAGCGATGAGCGCGTTCTCTCACCCTCTCCATGCTTGGCAGCAAAATGGATTACAGGTCTCTCCAGGCTGAGATTCAAGGCTGCAATGAGCAGGGTGTGGCTGGGGAGCAAGTGGCCCCCCCCGCTTTAAGAAGTGTCCGGCGCCAGTGTGTCTGTGTTCCCTCGCTAACTGGCAGCAGCTGCGCTGCGCTCGTGCGCTGAGTTAGCGCCTCACTCCTTGGCCTTTGCGCCTTAAGAGAGGTGTGCAGAGCCTACTTTAGCGCTCCACTCACCTCCCGGGGCGGTAAAAGTGAAGTTTCCTGTCAGTGCCGATAATTAGCGCCAGGCGCTAATATTTGCGTCCGGACGATATTTGCGCCCCAAATGGGGCGCGACCTAATTTCTACCCCATATGAACCTTAACTGTCAAACTATAGAGTAGTATAAATACTTACCTAGCCGTACTCACCCAATCAGCTGCTCCCTCCTGCCCGCATCATGTTTTGAATCGTGACGTGGCTCTGGAACACCGCCGCCGGACTGAGATTGGTATGCCTGTGAAAGAAAAGCCCGCGAAAGTGAGTTTAAATACTCACTGGACCTCCGGTCTCGCCGCTCCCGACACCAGCCTCTCAGTTCTGGTATCATTCCAGTAAATATTTTCCAGTGCCTCTATATCATTTGTAT
>JASTWF010001020.1:108624-135538 GCA_030390025.1 Squalus acanthias
GCAGTACCCCACTAGTTACAGCCTGCCAACCCGAAAATGACCCGTTTATTCCTACACTCTGTTTTCTGTCCATTAACCAATCTCAATCCATGCTAGTATATTACCCCAAATCCCATGAGCCCTAATTTTGTTTAATTACCTCTTGTGTGTCATCTTATCGAATGCGTTCTGAAAATCCAAATACACCACATCCACTGGTTCCCCCTTATCTATTCTGTTAGTTACAACCTCAAAAAACTCTAACAGATTTGTCAAACATGATTTCCCTTTCATAAATCCATGGTAACTCTGTCCAATCCTATTATTATTTTCTAAGTGCCCTGCTACCACGTCCCTAATAATAGATTCTAGCATTTTCCCTGCTACTGATGTCAGGCTAACTGGTCTGTAGTTCCCCGTTTTCTCTCTCCCTCCTTTCTTAAATACTGGGGTTACATTTGCTACCTTCCAATCCGCGGGAACCGTTCCAGAATCTATGGAATTTTGGAAAATGACAACCAATACATCCCCTATCTCTATAGCCACCTCTTTCAAAACCCTAGGATGTAGACCATCAGGTCCAGGGGATTTATCGGCTTTCAGTCCCATTAATTTCTTCAGTACTATTTTTTTTACTAATACTAATTTCTTTCAGTTCCTCATTCTCACTAGAGCCTTGATCCTCCACTATTTCCGGGAGGTTTTTTGCATCTTCTTCCATGAAGACAGACACAAAGTATTTGTTTAATTTCTCTGCGATTTCCTTATTATAGCCTCTTGTGTGGCACCTTATCGAATGCCTTCTGAAAATCCAAATGCGCCACATCCATTATAATTTCTCCTGTCTCAGCCTGCAAGGGACCCACGTTTACTTTCGCTAATCCTTTCCTTTTTACATACCTATAGAAGCTTTTACAATCTGTTTTTATGTCTCTCGCTAGTTTAACTCTCATATTCTGTTTTCCCTTTTTTTTAATCAAATTCTTGGTCCTCCTTTGCTGAATTCTAAAATCCTCCCAATCCTCAGGCTTACTACTCTTTTTGGCAACATTATAAGCCTCTTCCTTTGATCTAATACTATCTTTAACTTCTCTTGTTAGCCACGGTTGGACCACTTTTCCGGTGGGGTTTTTGTGCCTTAAAGGAATGTATATTTGTTGTAAATTATGTATTAATTCTTTAAATGCTAGCCATTTCTCGTCCACTGTCAAACCTTTTAATGTAGTTTCCCAATCTACCTTAGCCAACTTGCCCCTCATACCTACATAGTTTGCTTTGATTAGATTTAAGACCCTAGTTTCAGATTTAACTAAATCACTTTCAAACTCAATATAAAATTCTATCATATTATGGTCACTCTTCCCTAAAGGCCCCTTTACTACAAGGTTATTAATTAACCCTTTCTCATTGCACAATACTAGATCTAAAACAGCCTGTTCCCGAGTTGGTTCCTCAGCATACTGACCTAGAAAACTATCTTGTATACATTCCATGAACTCGTCCACCACACTATTACTGCAAATTTGGTTTGCCCAGTCTATATGTAGATTAAAGACCCTCATGATTATTGTATTACCCTTGTTACATGCGCCTCAATTTTCCTGATTTACATTCTGCCCTACATTACAACTACTGTTTGGGGCCTATAAACAACTCCCACCATTGTTTTCTGCCCCTTGCTGTTTTTAGCTCCACCCAAACTGATTCTACTTCTTGATTTTCGGAGCTAAGATCCTTTCTCTCTATTGTCTTTATCCCATCCTTTATTATCAGGGCTACCCCTCCTTCTTATCCATTTTGCCTATCTCTTCTAAAAGTTAAGTATCCTGGAATATTTAGTTCCCAACCTTGGTTACTTTGCAACCACGTCTCTGTTATGGCTATTAGATCAAACCTATTAATTTCTATCTGCGCTATTAATTCATCGATTTTGTTGCGAATGCTTCGCGCATTCAGATATAGTGCCTTTATCTTTGACATTTTTCTATTTTTCCCTGATGTCACCTTAGTCACTGATGCCTTATTACCTTTGTTACTCTCTCTGTCCCTTCCAGACCCACTCTGCTTGTTTTTGACCCAAAACTCTGCTCTGCTCTAGAGCCTTGACATTTCTCCCGCTGCTTTTAAATTTACTGTTTCCTGAATCCTCCCACCCCCCCTTCATTAGTTTAAAGCCCTGTCCACTGCCCAAGTTATTCGATTCGCCAGGACACTGGTTCCAGCCCAGTTTAAGTGGAGCCCATCCCAATGGAACAGCTCTCTCTTTCCCCAGTATTGGTGCCAGTGGCCCATAAAGTGAAACCCCTGCCTCCCACACCACTCTTTGAGCCACGCATTTAACCTTCTAATTTCTTTGTCCCGATGCTAATTGGCGTGTGACTCAGGTAACAATCCAGAGATTATTACCTTTGAGGTTCTGCTTTACAAGTTGGACCCTAGCTCCTCAAACTCTCTCAGCAGAACCTCATTCCTAGTTCTACCTATGTCATTGCTTCCTACATGGACCACGACTGAGGGAAGCCAGCAGGACCACAGTTTGGTTCCTCCCAGCGCATAACTTGGGATTTGCTTCATTCCATTTCAGTTGCCGTAAACAGGAAGATGTATCTGGCTTGCTAAAATATTTTCCATTGGCAAGCGCCAACTCACTCGTAGCCTGGGGGGCCATGGGCAGAGGCACCGGGCTTGGCTCTCAGCCATGATGAATGGTGCGTGATGTGGGGTCCTAGAGGTGAGAAGAAAAAATGACCTAAAAGGAAACAAACACCAGCCTTGAAGGCCGAGCGGATAAATGCAATGCTCACCCGGAGCCGTCATTCTAAGAACATAAGAACATAAGAAATAGGAGCAGGAGTAGGCCATTCGGCCCTTCGAGCCTGCTCCGCCATTCAATGAGATCATGGCTGATCTTCTGCCTCAACTCCATTCACCGGCCCTATCGCCAGATCCCTTGATGCCCTTCCTCGTCAGAAATCTATCGACTTCTGCTTTGAATATACCCAATGACTGAGCCTCCACAGCCCTCTGGGGTAGAGAATTCCAAAGATTCACCACCCTCTGTGTGAAGAAATTTCTTCTAATCTCAGTCCTGAATGGCCTACCCTTTATCCTGAGGCTGTGGCCCCAGGTTCTAGACTCTCCAGCCAAGGGAAACATTCTCCCAGCATCCACCCTATCAAGCCCTGTAATAATTTTGTATGCTTCAATGAGATCCTCTCTCATTCTTCTGAATTCAAGAGAATACAGGCCTAGTTTACTCAATCTCTTCTCATACGACAGTCCCGCCATCCCAGGAATCAATCTCGTGAACCTTCGTTGCACTCCCTCTATGGCAAGTATATCCTTCCTTAGGTAAGAAGACCAAAATTGTACACAGTACTCCAGGTGTGGTCTCACCAAGGCCCTATATAATTGGAGTAAGACTTTTTTACTCCTGTACTCAAATCCTCTTGTAATGAAGGCCAGCATACCATTTGCCTTCCTAATGGCTTGCTGCACCTGCACAGTCACTTTCAGTGACTCATGTACAAGGACACTCAGGTTCCTTTGAGCATCTGCATTCCCCAATCTTTCACCATTTAGGAAATACTCTGCCTTTCTGTTTTTTCTACCAAAGTGGATAACTTCACATTTATTCATATTATGTTCCAACTGCAATGTTCTCACCCACTCACTGAGCCTGTCGAGATCCCCTTGAAGCCTCTTCACATCCTCTTCACAATTGACACTGCCACCTAGCTTTGTATCATCAGCAAATTTGGAAATGTTACATTTAGTCCCCTCATCCAAATCATTGATATAGATTGTGAATAGCTGGGGCCCAAGCACCGATCCTTGCGGTACCCCACTAGTCACAGCCTGCCATCCTGAAAAAGACCCATTTATCCCTACTCTTTGTTTTCTGTCTGTTAACCAATTCTCAATCCATGCTAGTATATTACCCCCAATTCCATGTGCCCTAATTTTGTTCACCAACCTCTTGTGTGGGACCTTATCGAAGGCCTTCTGAAAATTCAAATACACCACATCTACTGGCTCCCCTTTGTCTACTCCACTAGTTACATCCTCAAAGAACTCCAATAGTTTTGTCAATCACGATTTCCCGTTCATAAATCCATGTTGACTTTGCCCAATCTTACTATTAGTTTCTAAGTGCCCAGTTAATCCATCCTTTACAATAGATTCCAGCATTTTCCCAACTACTGATGTGAGGTTAACAGGTCTGTAGTTCCCTGTTTTCTCTCTCCCTCCTTTCTTAAATAGCAGGGTTACATTTGCTATCCTTCAATCTGCAGGACACATTCCAGGATCTATAGAATTTTGGAAGATGACAACCAATGTGTCCACTATTCCAATGGCCACCTCTTTCAAAACCCTAGGATGTAGGTTATCCGGTCCTTGGGATTTATCAACTTTTAGTCCCATTAATTATGCTAGTACTGTTTTTTTACTAATAATAATTTCTTTAAGTTCCTCATTCTCACCACACCCTTGGTTTTCTTGTATTTCTGGGAGGTTTTTTGCGTCTTCCTCCATGAAGACAGAAACAAAGTATTTATTTAATTTCCCTGCCATTTCCTCATTCCCCATTATAAATTCTCCTGTCTCTGACTGTAAAGGGCCTACATTTACCTTCGCCAGTCTTTTCCTTTTCACATACCTATAGAAGCTTTTACAATCCGTTTTTATATTTTTCGCTAGTTTGTGCTCATATTCCATTTTCCCTTTCTTCATCAATTTCTTGGTCCCCCTTTGCTGATTTCTAAAAAGATCCCAATCCTCAGGCTGACCACTTTTTCTGGCAACTTTATAAGCTTCCTTCTTTGACTTAATACTAGCTTTAATTTCTTTTGTTAGCCATGGTTGGATCACTTTTCCTTTTGAGATTTTTCTCAAGGTTATCCCTGGTTTGTGTTGGGTTCATCTCAGTCAGGACAATTAGCCTCAGTGCCCTTGATCTAGACGGGTGAGGATCAGCCAGGGTTCCTGCTCCAGATCACGCTCCATTGCTGCCCATTGGAAAGCCTGTGTGTGGCTCTCATGTGTCCCTTTAATCTCTTCCTCCAGCCAAGGTCAATTAATCCCACATTCACTGAGCTCTGATATAAAAAGAAAGAGACTTGCATTTCTCCAGCGCCTTTCACCACCGGACGTCCCAACGCACTTTACAGCCAATGAAGTACTTTTTGAAGTGTGGTCACTGTTGTAATGTAGGAAACGTGGCAAACATTTTATGCACAGCAAGCTCCCACAAACAGCAATGTGCTAATGACCAGATCATCTGTTTTTGTTATGTTAATTGAGGGATAAATATTGGCCAGAATTTCGTGGCTAGCTCCCCTGCAAAATGGTGCCATGGGATCTTTTACGCCCACCTGAGAGAACAGACAGGGCCTCGGTTTAATGTCTCATCTGAAAGACAGCCCCTCCGACAGTGCAGCACTCCCTCAGTACTGCCCCTCCGACAGTGCGGCGCTCCCTCAGTACTTTCCCTCCGACAGTGCGGCGCTCCCTCAGTACTGCCCCCCCGACAGTGCGGCGCGCCCTCAGTACTGCCCCTCCGACAGTGCAGCGCTCCCTCAGTACTGCCCCTCCGACAGTGCGGCACTCAGTACTGCCCCTCCGACAGTGCAGCGCTCCCTCAGTACTGCCCCTCCGACAGTGCGGCACTCAGTACTGCCCCTCCGACAGTGCGGCACTCCCTCAGTACTGCCCCTCCGACACTCCCTCAGTACTGCCCCTTCGACGGTGCGGCTCTCCCTCAGTACTGCCCCTCCGACAGTGCGGCGCTCCCTCAGTAATGCCCCTCTGACAGTGCGGCGCTCCCTCAATACTGACCCTCCGACAGTGCGGCGCTCCCTCAATACTGACCCTCCGACAGTGCAGCACTCCCTCAGTACTGCCCCTCCGACAGTGCGGCACTCCCTCAGTACTGCCCCTCCGACAGTGTGACATTCCCTCAGTACTGCCCCTCCGACACTCTCTCAGTACTGCCCCTCCGACAGTGCGGCGCTCCCTCAGTACTGCCCCTCCGACAGTGCGGCGCTCCCTCAGTACTGCCCCCCCGACAGTGCGGCGCGCCCTCAGTACTGCCCCTCCGACAGTGCAGCGTTCCCTCAGTACTGCCCCTCTGACAGTGCGGCACTCCCTCAGTACTGCCCCTCCGACACTCCCTCAGTACTGCCCCTTCGACGGTGCGGCTCTCCCTCAGTACTGCCCCTCCGACAGTGCGGCGCTCCCTCAGTAATGCCCCTCTGACAGTGCGGCGCTCCCTCAATACTGACCCTCCGACAGTGCGGCGCTCCCTCAATACTGACCCTCCGACAGTGCAGCACTCCCTCAGTACTGCCCCTCCGACACTGCGGCACTCCCTCAGTACTGCCCCTCCGACAGTGTGACATTCCCTCAGTACTGCCCCTCCGACACTCTCTCAGTACTGCCCCTCCGACAGTGCGGCGCTCCCTCAGTACTGCCCCTCCGACGGTGCGGCACTCCCTCAGTACTGCCCCTCCGACGGTGCGGCACTCCCTCAGTACTGCCCCTCCGACAGTGCAGCACTCCCTCAGTACTGCCCCTCCGACAGTGCGGCGCTCCCTCAGCACTGCCCCTCCGACAGTGCAGCACGTCCTCAGTACTGCCCCTCCGACAGTGCAGCGTTCCCTCAGTACTGCCCCTCCGACAGTGCAGCGTTCCCTCAGTACTGCCCCTCCGACAGTGCGGCGCTCCCTCAGTACTGCCCCTCCGACAGTGCGGCGCTCCCTCAGTACTGCCCCTCCGACAGTGCGGCGCTCCCTCAGTACTGCCCCTCCGACAGTGCGCCGCTCCCTCAGTACTGCCCCTCCGACAGTGCGCCGCTCCCTCAGTACTGCCCCTCTGACAGTGCGGCGCTCCCTCAGTACTGTCCCTCTGACAGTGCGCCGCTCCCTCAGTACTGTCCCTCTGACAGTGCGCCGCTCCCTCAGTACTGCCCCTCCGACAGTGCGGCGCTCCCTCAGTACTGCCCCTCCGACAGTGCGGCGCTCCCTCAGTACTGCACTGCTTGTCGGCCGAGATTTTTGTGCTCAAGTCTCTGGAGTGGGACTTGAACCCACAACCTTCTGACTCAGAGGCGAGGGTGCTACCCACTGAGCCACGGCTGACACTAAATATGAAGAATAGTCAGTTGAGTGAAGACCCAGAGGTCAGTTACCACCCACAGAAGGGAAGCCCAGCATCGAGGTCAAGATCTTCCGGGGAGAAAGGGGGAGCAATTGATGAGAATATTGAGAAAAATGAATCTTGGAACATGCGGCGAGGATGAAAGCACAGCGTGAAATCTGTGCTCGAGCCTCATGCACTATGAATGCAGATGTTCTGAATGTGTTGTGCGTCACATGTTCCCACTTACATGGAAGTGCAGTAAGAATGATTCAGATTCTAATAATTTATTAATTGAAATTAATGCTTACTGACCTGGATTTTCCTTTTTTACGTTCTCCCATTCTGCTGAACATGGTTTAAAGTCTCCTACAATCCTTCAGGGTGTTGTGTTTATCGCTGCTGCCAATTGTTGTTTCACTCCACCCTCCAATAGACTCATCAGTGACAGGCACTCGATGACTGATCACTGGCAGCCTTTCTGTTGTCTCCGTGGTGTACCCTTTACCCCTGAATCCCCCAATCATTCTTCCCTTGTCCCTCCTGAGTACCAGATACCTTTCCTCCTCCTTCTCTCTGTACCCTCTCTGTGTTGAAACCAAGACTCATTGCCCTGTCTCCTACTCCAACTGATAATTTCCCAAGACCTCAAAACTGTGGGACTCCTCCACTCCCTCAATCTCCAAACTGTGGGACTCCCTCCACTCCCTCAATCTCCAAACTGTGGGACTCCCTCCCCTCCCTCAGTCTCCAAACTGTGGGACTCCCTCCCCTCCCTCGGTCTCTAAACTGTGGGACTCCCTCCACTCCCTCAATCTCCAAACTGTGGGCTCCCTCCCCTCCCTCAGTCTCCAAACTGTCGGACTCCCTCCCCTCCCTCAATCTCCAAACTGTGGGACTCCCTCCCCTCCCTCAATCTCCAAACTGTGGGACTCCTCCCCTCCCTCAGTCTCCAAACTGTGGGACTCCCTCCCCTCCCTCAGTCTCCAAACTGTGGGACTCCTCCCCTCCCTCAGTCTCTAAACTGTGGGACTCCCTCCCCTCCCTCAATCTCCAAACTGTGGGTCTCCTCCCCTCCCTCAATCTCCAAACTGTGGGACTCCCTCCCCTCCCTCGGTCTCTAAACTGTGGGACTCCCTCCCCTCCCTCAATCTCCAAACTGTGGGTCTCCTCCCCTCCCTCAATCTCCAAACTGTGGGACTCCCTCCCCTCCCTCAGTCTCCAAACTGTGGGTCTCCTCCCCTCCCTCAGTCTCCAAACTGTGGGACTCCCTCCCCTCCCTCAGTTTCCCCTTCTTACTACGACCTAGAGGCTTTTAAAACCGAATCTACTTCCTCTTATTATCTTATCTTCTCGTCTACTTTTTCCAACCTTGGTGAGGTCTGTGGGGCCCAGTACCACACTGGGTGATGAGCCTGGGGCACCCCTGGTCTGTGGGGCTCAGTACCACACGGGGTGATGAGCCTGGGGCACCCCTGGTCTGTGGGGCCCAGTACCACACGGAGAGATGAGTCTGGGGCACCCCTGGTCTGTGGGGCTCAGTACCACACGGAGAGATGAGTCTGGGGCACCCCTGGTCTGTGGGGCCCAGTACCACACGGGGCGGGGGATGGGGCGCCCCTGGTCTGTGGGGCCCAGTACCACACGGGGCGGGGGATGGGGCACCCCTGGTCTGTGGGGCCCAGTACCACACGGGGCGATGAACCTGGGGCTCCCCTGGTCTGTGGGGCTCAGTACCACAGGGGGCGATGAACGTACCAACAGTGCCAAGGGACAGAGGTTTCCACTGATTTTACAATCTTCAAATGAAAGATGATCCAGAAAAGAAAGACTTGCATTTCTACAGCGCCTTTCACGAACTCAGGACGTCCCAAAGCGTTTTACAGCCAATGAAGTATTTTTTGAAATGTAGTCATTGTTGTAATGTGGGAAACACGGCAGCCAATTTGCGCACAGCAAGCTCCCACAAACAGCAATGTGATAATGACCAGATCATCTGTTTTAGTGATGTTGACTGAGGGATAAATATTGGCCTAGGACACCGGGGAGAACTCCCCTGCTCTTCTTCGAAATAGTGCCATGGGATCTTTTATGTCCACCGGAGAGAGCAGACGGGGCCTCGGTTTAACGTCTCATCCAAAAGACGGCACCTCCGACAGTGCAGCACTCCCTCAGCACTGCACTGGAGAGTCAGCCTGGATTTTTGTGCTCAAGTCTCTGGAGTGGGACTTGAACCCACAACCTTCTGACTCCGAGGCAAGAGAGAGAGCGACCCACTGAGCCACGGCTGAGCAGCTTGAGCAGCAGAAAAGTCTTGTAAAGTTTTTGATTGCTGTCTGTGATAACGGTAAGAGCTTGCAGCTAGTCTGCGCTCTTCATTAACTGTGGAGTCTGTCTGACTCTCTGTGGAGATACAATCCAGTCACCACTTCACTGTATTACAGCCCTTAATCCTCTTCTCCCTCTGTGGAAAGTCCTGATCCCTGGCTAAAAGAGTTCTGATGAATGATCTATCGAATCCGTTCCACCGAAGGAATAGGATAGATTGGGAAAGCACCGAGTGCAGACCGATCGTTCCCGAGCTTCCATTTCAAAGGGAAGGGTGAGTGCAGCTCAGGAGTGGGGCTTCTCAGCACCAGCCGCCTCTTCTGGTTTGTTCCTGACTTTCCCAAAGATCCTGTTGGTCTGAGGCGTGTTCAGAAAACACGGAGCTTCCAGACCAGAAAGGGCGGGGGCGGGGGGTGGAGCGGAGGATGGGGATGGGGGGTGAGGGGTGGGGCGGGGGCTGGGGCTGGGGCGGGGGATGGTGTGGAAAGTGGGGTGGGGGGTGGGGTGGGGGCGGGGGGGTGGGGTGGGGGATGGGGATGGGTGGGGGATGTGGCGGGGGATGGGGCGGGGGATGGGGATGGGGGATGGGGTGGGGAATGGGGTGGGGGATGGGGTGGGGGATGGGGTGGGGGATGGGGGATGGGGATGGGGTGGGGGATGGGGTGGGGGATGGGGTGGGGGATGGGGTGGGGGATGGGGATGGGACGGGGGGTGGGGCGGGGGATGGAGTGGGGGATGGGGTGGGGAATGGGGTGGGGGATGGGGTGGGGGATGTGGGATGGGGATGGGGTGGGGGATGGGGTGGGGGGTGGGGGATGGGGATGGGGTGGGGGATGGGGTGGGGGGTGGTGGATGGGGATGGGGTGGGGGATGGGGCGGGGGATGGGGCGGGGGATAGGGGATGGGGGATGGGGCGGGGGATGGGGCGGGGGATGGGGTGGGGGTGGGGTGGGGGATGGGGTGGGCGATGGGGTGGGGGATGGGGCAGGGGATGGGGGATGGGGTAGGATGGAGGATGGGGCGGGGGATGGGGTGGGGGATGGGGGGCGGGGGATGGTGAGGGGGATGGGGTGGTGGATGGGGTGGTGGATGGGGTGGGGGATGGGGATGGGGCGGGGGATGGGGCGGGGGATGGGGGCTGGGGGATGGGGGATGGGGCGGGGGATGGGGTGGGGGAGGGGGGCTGGGGCGGTGGATGGGGTGGGGGATGGGGGCGGGGGATGGGGTGGGGGTGTGGTGGAGGATGGGGATGGGGGATGGGGGATGGGGCGGGGGATGGGGGCTGGGGGATGGGGGATGGGGCGGGGAATGGGGGATGGGGGAATGCCAGCCGGGGTGCCTGCCCACTCCTGATCACCAATCAGTGACTCCTGTTGGAAGTGCACACGAGGACAGGATTGGGCTCGGCGGTGATACCCCATGTAGTGCAATAGCAAGGTAACACCCAGGGGCCACTAAGCTTAGGCCAGGAGCTCACCCTGAATGGGGCTGATTGGAAGATGTGGAATTGGTGCTTTGCCTTTACAGGCTCAGAGTGGGCACTAGATGGTCACGTTCAACAGTGGCGGAACACTGGGGGCAGCACTCGGCTGTCCATTGGACGCCCGGCTTATTTTCCTTTCCATTGACGTAAATGATGGGGCGGGGTATATAACGGGCAGCCAATCTACTATCGCTAGCTTTCCTGCTCTCCTTCCAATAGTGCCATGGGAACTTTGACGTCCACCTGAGGGGGCAGACGGGGGCTCGGTTTTATGTCTCATCCGAAAGACGGCACCTCCGACAGTGCGGCGCTCCCTCAATACTGCCCCTCCCCGACAGTGAGGCGCTCCCTCAGTACTGCCCCTCCGACAGTGCGGCACTCCCTCAGTACTGCCCCTCCGACAGTGCGGCGCTCCCTCAATACTGCCCCTCCCCGACAGTGAGGCGCTCCCTCAGTACTGCCCCTCCGACAGTGCGGCGCTCCCTCAGTACTGCCCCTCCGACAGTGCGGCACTCCCTCAGTACTGCCCCTCCGACAGCGCGGCGCACCCTCAGCACTGCCCCCCCGACAGTGCGGCGCTCCCTCAGTACTGCCCCTCCGACAGTGCGGCGCTCCCTCAGTACTGCCCCACCGACAGTGCGGGGCTCCCTCAGTACCGCCCCTCCGACAGTGCGGCGCTCCCTGAGTACTGCCCCTCCGACAGTGCAGCGCTCCCTCAGTACTGCCCCTCCGACAGTGCGGGGCTCCCTCAGTACCGCCCCTCCGACAGTGCGGCACTCCCTCAGTACTGCCCCTCCGACAGTGCGGCACTCACTCAGTACTGCCCCACCGACAGTGCAGCACTCCCTGAGTACTGCCCCGCCGACAGTGCAGCGCTCCCTCAGTACCGCCCCTCCGACAGTGCGGGGATCCCTCAGTACTGCCCCTCCGACAGTGCAGCGCTCCCTCAGTACTGCCCCTCCGACAGTGCGGCGCTCCCTCAGTACTGCGTCTCCGACAGTGCGGGGCTCCCTCAGTACTGCCCCTCCGACAGTGCGGCGCTCCCTCAGTACTGCCCCTCCGACAGTGCGGCGCTCCCTCAGTACTGCCCCTCCGACAGTGCGGGGATCCCTCAGTACTGCCCCTCCGACAGTGCGGGGCTCCCAAAGTACTGCCCCTCCGACAGTGCGGGGCTCCCTCAGTACTGCCCCTCCGACAGTGCGGGGCTCCCTCAGTACTGCCCCTCCGACAGTGCGGCGCTCCCTCAGTACTGTCCCTCCGACAGTGCGGGGCTGCCTCAGTACTGCCCCTCCGACAGTGCGGCGCTCCCTCAGTACTGTCCCTCCGACAGTGCGGGGCTGCCTCAATACTGCCCCTCCGACAGTGCGGGGCTGCCTCAGTACTGCCCCTCCAACAGTACTGAGTGGGAATGACGCCGGGGATAAGAGGGTTAAGTTATGAGGACAGGTTGCATGAATTTGTCTTGTAATGCCTTGAGTTTAGAAGATTGAGGGGTGATCTGATCGAGTGTTTAAAATGTTAAATGGATTGGGTAGGGTGGATATGGAGAAACTATTTCCTCTGGTGGGGAATCCAGAACAAGGGGGCATAAACTTAAAAAGGCGGGTAAAAGGCCTTGAAGTACGGATCAGCCACGATCTTACTGAATTGCGGAACAGGCCTGAGGGGCTGAATGGCCTCCTTCTGTAACTAATGTTCTGATGTACCGAGTACAGCACTGAAATCACCAACCTCGATTATCTGCTCATGTTTCTGAATTAAGAAAAGATCTGGAATTCATCTGGGGAAGTCAATATTCTTTTACGAAAGTTTCCATTTATGATGTCCTTTGGACACATTTTTTAACATTTTGGAAAGAAAAGATTGGAGATGGAGGGAGAGACACTGAGGGATTGGAGATGGAGGAGAGACACTGAGGGATTGGAGATGGAGGGAGAGACACTGAGGGATTGGAGATGGAGGGAGAGACACAGGGATTGGAGATGGAGGAGAGACACTGAGGGATTGGAGATGGAGGGAGAGACACTGAGGGATTGGAGATGGAGGAGAGACACTGAGGGACTGGAGATGGAGGGAGTGACACTGAGGGATTGGAGATGGAGGAGAGAAACTGAGGGATTGGAGATGTAGGGAGAGAGACAATGAGGGATTGGAGATGGAGGGAGAGACACTGCGGGATTCGAGATGGAGGAGAGACACTGAGGGATTGGAGATGCAGGGAGAGACACTGAGGGATTGGAGATGGAGGAGAGACACTGAGGGACTGGAGATGGAGGGAGTGACACTGAGGGATTGGAGATGGAGGGAGAGACACTGAGGGATTGGAGATGGAGGAGAGACACTGAGGGATTGGAGATGGAGGGAGAGACACTGAGGGATTGGAGATGGAGGGAGAGACACTGAGGGATTGGAAATGGAGGAGAGAGACTGAGGGATTGGAGATGGAGGGAGACACACTGAGGAATTGGAGATGGAGGAGAGAGACGGAGGGATTTGAGATGGAGGGAGAGACACTGAGGGATTGGAGATGGAGGGAGAGACACTGAGGGATTGGAGATGGAGGGAGAGACACTGAGGGATTGGAGATGGAGGAGAGAGACACTGAGGGATTGGAGATGGAGGAGAGACACTGAGGGATTGGAGATGGAGGAGAGACACAGGGATTGGAGATGGAGGGAGAGAGACACTGAGAGATTGGAGATGCAGGGAGAGACACTGAGGGATTGGAGATGGAGGGAGCGACACTGAGGGATTGGAGATGGAGGGAGTGACACTGAGGGATTGGAGATGGAGGGAGAGAGACACTGAGGGATTGGAGATGCAGGGAGAGACACTGAGGGATTGGAGATGGAGGGAGAGAGACTGAGGGATTGGAGATGGAGGGAGAGACACTGAGGGATTGGAGATGGAGGAGAGACACTGAGGGGTTGGAGATGATGGAGAGACACTGAGGGATTGGAGATGGAGGGAGAGACACTGAGGGATTGGAGATGGAGGGAGAGACACTGAGGGATTGGAGATGGAGGAGAGACACTGAGGGATTGGAGATGGAGGGAGAGAGACACTGAGGGATTGGAGATGGAGGAGAGACACTGAGGGATTGGAGATGGAGGGAGAGAGACTGAGGGATTGGAGATGGAGGAGAGACACTGAGGGATTGGAGATGGAGGGAGAGACACTGAGGGATTGGAGATGGAGGGAGAGACACTGAGGGATTGGAGATGGAGAGAGAGACACTGAGGGATTGGAGATCGAGAGAGAGACACTGAGGGATTGAAGATGGAGGAGAGACACTGAGGGATTGGAGATGGAGGGAGAGACACTGGGGGATTGGAGATGGAGGGAGAGACACTGAGGGATTGGAGATGGAGGGAGAGACACTGAGGGATTGGAGATGGAGGGAGAGAGACACTGAGGGATTGGAGATGGAGGGAGAGACACTGAGTGATTGGAGATGGAGGGAGAGACACTGAGGGATTGGAGATGGAGGGAGAGACACTGAGGGATTGGAGATGGAGGGAGAGACACTGAGGGATTGGAGATGGATGGAGAGACACTGAGGGATTGGAGATGGAGGGAGAGACACTGAGGGATTGGAGATGGAGGGAGAGAGACACTGAGGGATTGGAGATGGAGGGAGAGAGACACTGAGGGATCGGAGATGGAGAGACACTGAGGGATTGGAGATGGAGGGAGAGACACTGAGGGATTGGAGATGTAGGGAGAGAGACACCGAGGGATTGGAGATGGAGGGAGAGACACTGAGGGATTAGAGATGGAGGGAGAGACACTGAGGGATTGGAGATGGAGGAGAGAGACACTGAGGGATTGGGGATTGAGGAGAGACACTGAGGGATTGGAGATGTAGGGAGAGACACTGGGGGATTGGAGATGGAGAGACACTGAGGGATTGGAGACGGAGGAGAGACACTGAGGGATTGGAGATGGAGGGAGAGACACTGAGGGATTGGAGATGGAGGGAGAGACACTGAGGGATTGGAGATGGAGAGAGAGACACTGAGGGATTGGAGATCGAGAGAGAGACACTGAGGGATTGAAGATGGAGGAGAGACACTGAGGGATTGGAGATGGAGGGAGAGACACTGGGGATTGGAGATGGAGGGAGAGACACTGAGGGATTGGAGATGGAGGGAGAGACACTGAGGGATTGGAGATGGAGGGAGAGAGACACTGAGGGATTGGAGATGGAGGGAGAGACACTGAGTGATTGGAGATGGAGGGAGAGACACTGAGGGATTGGAGATGGAGGGAGAGACACTGAGGGATTGGAGATGGAGGGAGAGACACTGAGGGATTGGAGATGGAGAGAGACACTGAGGGATTGGAGATGGAGGAGAGACACTGAGGGATTGGAGATGGAGGGAGAGACACTGAGGGATTGGAGATGGAGGGAGAGACACTGAGGGATTGGATATGGAGAGAGAGACACTGAGGGATTGGAGATCGAGAGAGAGACACTGAGGGATTGAGATGGAGGAGAGACACTGAGGGATTGGAGATGGAGGGAGAGACACTGGGGATTGGAGATGGAGGGAGAGACACTGAGGGATTGGAGATGGAGGGAGAGACACTGAGGGATTGGAGATGGAGGGAGAGAGACACTGAGGGATTGGAGATGGAGGGAGAGACACTGAGTGATTGGAGATGGAGGGAGAGACACTGAGGGATTGGAGATGGAGGGAGAGACACTGAGGGATTGGAGATGGAGGGAGAGACACTGAGGGATTGGAGATGGATGGAGAGACACTGAGGGATTGGAGATGGAGGAGAGACACTGAGGGATTGGAGATGGAGGAGAGACACTGAGGGATTGGAGATGGAGGGAGAGACACAAGGATTGGAGATGGAGGGAGAGACACTGAGGGATTGGAGATGGAGGAGCGACACTGAGGGATTGGAGATGGAGGAGAGAGACACTGAGGGATTGGAGATGGAGGGAGAGACACTGAGGGATTAGAGATGGAGGGAGAGACACTGAGGGATTGGAGATGGAGGGAGAGACACTGAGGGATTGGAGATGGAGGGAGAGACACTGAGGGATTGGAGATGGAGGGAGAGACACTGAGGGATTGGAGATGGAGGGAGAGAGACTGAGGGATTGGAGATGGAGAGAGACACTGAGGGATTGGAGATGGAGGGAGAGAGACACTGAGGATTGGAGATGGAGGGAGAGACACTGAGGGATTGGAGATGGAGGGAGAGACATGCATATTGGAGATGGAGGGAGAGACACTGAGGGATTGGAGATGGAGGAGAGACACTGAGGGATTGGAGATGGAGGGAGAGACACTGAGGGATTGGAGATGGAGGAGAGACACTGAGGATTGGAGATGGAGGGAGAGACACTGAGGGATTGGAGATGGAGGGAGAGACACTGAGGGATTGGAGATGGAGAGAGAGACACTGAGGGATTGGAGATGGAGGGAGAGACACTGAGGGATTGGAGATCGAGAGAGAGACACTGAGGGATTGGAGATGGAGGAGAGACACTGAGGGATTGGAGATGGGAGGGAGAGACACTGAGGGATTGAGATGGAGAGAGACACTGAGGGATTGGAGATGAGGAGAGACACTGAGGGATTGGAGATGGAGGGAGGAGACACTGAGGGATTGTAGATGGAGGGAGAGACACTGAGGGATTGGAGATGGAGGGAGACAATGAGGGATTGGAGATGGAGGAGAGACACTGAGGGATTGGAGATGGAGGAGAGACACTGAGGGGATTGGAGATGGAGGGAGAGACACTGAGGGATTGGAGAAGGAGGGAGAGACACTGAGGGATTGGAGAGGAGGAGAGAGACACTGAGGGAATTGGAGATGGAGGAGAGACACTGAGGGATTGGAGATGGAGGGAGAGACACTGAGGGATTTGGAGATGAGAGGGAGAGACACTGAGGGATTGGAGATGGAGGAGAGAGACACTGAGGGATTGGAGATGGAGAGAGACACTGAGGGATTGGAGATGGAGGGAGAGACACTGAGGATTGGAGATGGAGGAGAGACACTGAGGGATTGGGAGATGGAGGGAGAGACACTGAGGGATTGAGATGGAGGAGAGACACTGAGGGATTGGAGATGGAGGGAGAGACACAGAGGATTGGAGATGGAGGGAGAGGACACTGAGGGATTGGAGATGAGGGAGAGACACTGAGGATTGGAGATGGAGGGAGAGACACTGAGGGATTGGAGATGGAGGAGAGAGCACTGAGGGATTGGAGATGGAGAGAGACACTGAGGGATTGGAGATGGAGGGAGAGACACTGAGGGATTGGAGATGGAGGAGAGACACTGAGGGATTGGAGATGGAGGAGAGAGACACTGAGGGATTGGAGATGGAGGGAGAGACACTGAGGGATTGGAGATGGAGGAGAGACACTGAGGGATTGGAGATGGAGGGAGAGACACTGGGATGGAGATGGAGGGAGAGACACTGAGGATTGAGATGGAGGGAGAGACACTGAGGGATTGGAGATGGAGGGAGAGAGACACTGAGGGATTGGAGATGGAGGGAGAGACACTGAGGGATTGGAGATGGAGGGAGAGACACTGAGGGATTGGAGATGGAGGGAGAGACACTGAAGGATTGGAGATGGAGGAGAGACACTGAGGGATTGGAGATGGAGGAGAGACACTGAGGGATTGGAGATGGAGGGAGAGACACTGAGGGATTGGAGATGGAGGAGAGACACTGAGGGATTGGAGATGGAGGGAGAGACACTGAGGGATTGGAGATGGAGGGAGAGATCTGAGGGATTGGAGATGGAGGAGAGACACTGAGGATTGGAGATGGAGGAGAGACACTGAGGATTGGAGATGGAGGAGAGACACTGAGGGATTGGAGATGGAGGAGAGACACTGAGGGATTGGAGATGGAGGGAGAGACACTGAGGGATTGGAGATGGAGGGAGAGAGACACTGAGGGATTGGAGATGGAGGGAGAGACACTGAGGGATTGGAGATGGAGGGAGAGACACTGAGGGATTGGAGATGGAGGGAGAGACACTGAGGGATTGGAGATGGAGGGAGAGACACTGAGGATTGGAGATGGAGGGAGAGACACTGAGGGATTGGAGATGGAGGGAGAGACACTGAGGGATTGGAGATGGAGGGAGAGACACTGAGGGATTGGAGATGGAGGAGAGACACTGAGGGATTGGAGATGGAGGAGAGACACTGAGGGATTGGAGATGGAGGGAGAGACACTGAGGGATTGGAGATGGAGAGAGAGACACTGAGGGATTGGAGATGGAGGGAGAGACACTGAGGGATTGGAGATGGAGGAGAGACACTGAGGGATTGGAGATGGAGGGAGAGACACTGAGGGATTGGAGATGGAGGGAGAGACACTGAGGGATTGGAGATGGAGGGAGAGACACTGAGGGATTGGAGATGGAGGGAGAGACACTGAGGGATTGGAGATGGAGGGAGAGACACTGAGGGATTGGAGATGGAGGGAGAGACACTGAGGATTGGAGATGGAGGGAGAGACACTGAGGGATTGAGATGGAGGAGAGACACTGAGGGATTGGAGATGGAGGGAGAGACACTGAGGGATTGGAGATGGAGGGAGAGACACTGAGGGATTGGAGATGAGGGAGAGAGACACTGAGGGATTGGAGATGGAGGGAGAGACACTGAGGGATTGGAGATGGAGGGAGAGACACTGAGGGATTGGAGATGGAGGGAGAGACACTGAGGGATGGAGATGGAGGGAGAGACACTGAGGGATTGGAGATGGAGGAGAGACACTGAGGGATTGGAGATGGATGGAGAGACACTGAGGGATTGGAGATGGAGGGAGAGACACTGAGGGATTGGAGATGGAGGGAGAGACACTGAGGGATTGGAGATGGAGGAGAGACACTGAGGGATTGGAGATGTGAGGAGAGACTCGAGGGATTTGGAGATGGAGGGAGAGACACTGAGGGATTGGAGATGGAGGGAGAGACACTGAGGGATTGGAGATGGAAGGAGAGAGTCACTGAGGTATTGAGGTGAGGGAGAGTCTGGAGGATGGAGATGGAGAGAGAGACACTGAGGGGATTGGAGTGGAGGGAGAGACAACTGAGGGATTGGAGATGGATGGGAGAGACACTGAGGGATTGGGAGATGGAAGGAGAGACACTGAGGGAATTGGAGATGGAGGGAGACGAGACACTGAGGGATTTGGAGATGGCAGGGAGATGACACTGAGGGATTGGAGATGGAGGAGAGAGACACTGAGGGATTGGAGATGGAGGGAGAGACACTGAGGGATTGGAAATGGAGGGAGAGACACTGAGGGATTGAGTTGGAGGGAGAGACACTGAGGGATTGGAGATGGATGGGAGAGAGAGACACTGAGGGATTGGAGTGGGAGGGAGAGACACTGAGGGATTGGAGATGGAGGGGAGAGACACTGAGGGATGGAGATGGAGGGAGAGACACTGAGGGATTGGAGATGGAGGGAGAGACACTGAGGGATTGGAGATGGAGGAGAGAGACACTGAGGGATTGGAGATGGAGGGAGAGACACTGAGGGATTGGAGATGGAGGGAGAGACACTGAGGGATTGCAGATGGAGGGAGACACTGAGGGATTGAGATGGAGGAGAGACACTGAGGGATTGGAGATGAGGAGAGACACTGAGGGATTGGAGATGGAGGGAGAGACACTGAGGGATTGGAGATGGAGGGAGAGACACTGAGGGATTGGAGATGGAGGAGAGACACTGAGGGATTGGAGATGGAGGAGAGACACTGAGGGATTGGAGATGGAGGGAGAGACACTGAGGGATTGGAGATGGAGGGAGAGAGACTGAGGATTGGAGATGGAGGAGAGAGACACTGAGGGATTGGAGATGGAGGGAGAGACACTGAGGGATTGGAGATGGAGGAGAGACACTGAGGATTGGAGATGGAGGGAGAGACACTGAGGGATTGGAGATGGAGGGAGAGACACTGAGGGATTGGAGATGGAGGGAGAGACACTGAGGATTGGAGATGGAGGAGAGACACTGAGGGATTGGAGATGGAGGGAGAGACACTGAGGGATTGGAGATGGAGGGAGAGACACTGAGGGATTGGAGATGGAGGGAGAGACACTGAGGGATTGGAGATGGAGGGAGAGACACTGAGGGATTGGAGATGGAGGGAGACACTGAGGGATTGGAGATGGAGGGAGAGACACTGAGGGATTGGAGATGGAGGGAGAGACACTGAGGGATTGGAGATGGAGGGAGAGACACTGAGGGATTGGAGATGGAGGGAGAGACACTGAGGGATTGGAGATGGAGGAGAGAGACACTGAGGATTGGAGATGGAGGGAGAGACACTGAGGGATTGGAGATGGAGGGAGAGACACTGAGGGATTGGAGATGGAGGGAGAGACACTGAGGGATTGGAGATGGAGGGAGAGACACTGAGGGATTGGAGATGGAGGGAGAGACACTGAGGATTGGAGATGGAGGAGAGACACTGAGGGATTGGAGATGGAGGGAGAGACACTGAGGGATTGGAGATGGAGGGAGAGACACTGAGGATTGGAGATGGAGGGAGAGAGACACTGAGGGATTGGAGATGGAGGGAGAGACACTGAGGGATTGGAGATGGAGGGAGAGACACTGAGGGATTGGAGATGGAGGGAGAGACACTGAGGGATTGGAGATGGAGGGAGAGACACTGAGGGATTGGAGATGGAGGGAGAGAGACACTGAGGGATTGGAGATGGAGGAGAGACACTGAGGGATTGGAGATGGAGGGAGAGACACTGAGGGATTGGAGATGGAGGGGAGAGACACTGAGGGATTGGAGATGGAGGGAGAGACACTGAGGGATTGGAGATGGAGGGAGAGACACTGAGGGATTGGAGATGGAGGGAGAGACACTGAGGGATTGGAGATGAGGGAGAGACACTGAGGGATTGGAGATGGAGGAGAGACACTGAGGATTGGAGATGGAGGGAGAGACACTGAGGGATTGGAGATGGAGGAGAGACACTGAGGGATTGGAGATGGAGGAGAGAGACACTGAGATTGAGATGGAGGGAGAGAGACACTGAGGGATTGGAGATGGAGGAGAGACACTGAGGGATTGGAGATGGAGGAGAGACACTGAGGGATTGGAGATGGAGGGAGGGACACTGAGGGATTTGGGATGGAGGAGAGACACTGAGGGATTGGAGATGGAGGGAGAGACACTGAGGGATTGGAGATGGAGGGAGAGAGACCTGAGGGATTGGCAGATGGAGGGAGAGACACTGAGGGATTGGAGATGGAGGGAGAGACACTGAGGGATTGGAGATGGAGGGAGAGAACTGAGGGATTGGAGATGGAGGGAGAGACACTGAGGGATTGGAGATGGAGGAGAAGAGGCACTGAGGGATTGGAGATGGAGGAGAGAGACACTGAGGGATTGGAGATGGAGGGAGAGACACTGAGGATTTGGAGATGGAGGGAGAGACACTGAGGGATTGGAGATGGAGGGAGAGACACTGAGGGATTGGAGATGGAGGAGAGACACTGAGGGATTGGAGATGGAGGGAGAGACACTGAGGGATTGGAGATGGAGGGAGAGACACTGAGGGATTGGAGATGGAGGGAGAGACACTGAGGGATTGGAGATGGAGGGAGAGACACTGAGGGATTGGAGATGGAGGGAGAGACACTGAGGGATTGGAGATGGAGGGAGAGACACTGAGGGATTGGAGATGGAGGGAGAGACACTGAGGGATTGGAGATGGAGGGAGAGACACTGAGGGATTGGAGATGGAGGGAGAGACACTGAGGGATTGGAGATGGAGGGAGAGACACTGAGGGATTGGAGATGGAGGGAGAGACACTGAGGGATTGGAGATGGAGGGAGAGACACTGAGGGATTGGAGATGGAGGGAGAGACACTGAGGGATTGGAGATGGAGGGAGAGACACTGAGGGATTGGAGATGGAGGGAGAGAGACACTGAGGGATTGGAGATGGAGGGAGAGACACTGAGAGATTGGAGATGGAGGGAGAGACACTGAGGGATTGGAGATGGAGGGAGAGACACTGAGGGATTGGAGATGGAGGAGAGAGACACTGAGGGATTGGAGATGGAGGGAGAGACACTGAGGGATTGGAGATGGAGGGAGAGACACTGAGGGATTGGAGATGGAGGGAGAGACACTGAGGGATTGGAGATGGAGGGAGAGACACTGAGGGATTGGAGATGGAGGGAGAGACACTGAGGGATTGGAGATGGAGGGAGAGAGACACTGAGGGATTGGAGATGGAGGAGAGAGACACTGAGGGATTGGAGATGGAGAGAGAGACACTGAGGGATTGGAGATGGAGGAGAGACACTGAGGGATTGGAGATGGAGGGAGAGACACTGAGGGATTGGAGATGGAGGGAGAGACACTGAGGGATTGGAGATGGAGGGAGAGACACTGAGGGATTGGAGATGGAGGGAGAGACACTGAGGGATTGGAGATGGAGGGAGAGACACTGAGGGATTGGAGATGGAGGGAGAGACACTGAGGATTGGAGATGGAGGGAGAGACACTGAGGATTGGAGATGGAGGGAGAGACACTGAGGGATTGGAGATGGAGGAGAGACACTGAGGGATTGGAGATGGAGGAGAGACACTGAGGGATTGGAGATGGAGGGAGAGAGACACTGAGGGATTGGAGATGGAGGGAGAGACACTGAGGGATTGGAGATGGAGGGAGAGAGACATGAGGGATTGGAGATGGAGGGAGAGACACTGAGGGATTGGAGATGGAGGGAGAGACACTGAGGGATTGGAGATGGAGGGAGAGACACTGAGGGATTGGAGATGGAGGGAGAGACACTGAGGGATTGGAGATGGAGGAGAGACACTGAGGGATTGGAGATGGAGGGAGAGACACTGAGGGATTGGAGATGGAGAGAGAGACACTGAGGGATTGGAGATGGAGGGAGAGACACTGAGGGATTGGAGATGGAGGGAGAGACACTGAGGGATTGGAGATGGAGGGAGAGACACTGAGGGATTGGAGATGGAGGGAGAGACACTGAGGGATTGGAGATGGAGGAGAGACACTGAGGGATTGGAGATGGAGGAGAGACACTGAGGGATTGGAGATGGAGGGAGAGACACTGAGGGATTGGAGATGGAGGAGAGACACTGAGGGATTGGAGATGGAGGGAGAGACACTGAGGGATTGGAGATGGAGGGAGACACTGAGGGATTGGAGATGGAGGAGAGACACTGAGGGATTGGAGATGGAGGGAGAGACACTGAGGGATTGGAGATGGAGGGAGAGAGACACTGAGGGATTGGAGATGGAGGGAGAGACACTGAGGGATTGGAGATGGAGGGAGAGACACTGAGGGATTGGAGATGGAGGGAGAGACACTGAGGGATTGGAGATGGAGGGAGAGACACTGAGGGATTGGAGATGGAGGGAGAGACACTGAGGGATTGGAGATGGAGGAGAGAGACACTGAGGGATTGGAGATGGAGGGAGAGACACTGAGGGATTGGAGATGGAGGGAGAGACACTGAGGGATGGAGATGGAGGGAGAGACACTGAGGGATTGGAGATGGAGGGAGAGACACTGAGGGATTGGAGATGGAGGGAGAGACACTGAGGGATTGGAGATGGAGGGAGAGACACTGAGGGATTGGAGATGGAGGGAGAGACACTGAGGGATTGGAGATGGAGGAGAGACACTGAGGGATTGGAGATGGAGGGAGAGACACTGAGGGATTGGAGATGGAGGAGAGACACTGAGGGATTGGAGATGGAGGGAGAGACACTGAGGGATTGGAGATGGAGGGAGAGACACTGAGGGATTGGAGATGGAGGAGAGACACTGAGGGATTGGAGATGGAGGGAGAGACACTGAGGGATTGGAGATGGAGGGAGAGACACTGAGGGATTGGAGATGGAGGGAGAGACACTGAGGGATTGGAGATGGAGGAGAGACACTGAGGGATTGGAGATGGAGGGAGAGACACTGAGGGATTGGAGATGGAGGGAGAGACACTGAGGGATTGGAGATGGAGGGAGAGACACTGAGGATTGGAGATGGAGGGAGAGACACTGAGGGATTGGAGATGGAGGGAGAGACACTGAGGGATTGGAGATGGAGGGAGAGAGACACTGAGGGATTGGAGATGGAGGAGAGACACTGAGGGATTGGAGATGGAGGGAGAGACACTGAGGGATTGGAGATGGAGGGAGAGACACTGAGGGATTGGAGATGGAGGGAGAGACACTGAGGGATTGGAGATGGATGGAGAGACACTGAGGGATTGGAGATGGAGGGAGAGACACTGAGGGATTGGAGATGGAGGGAGAGAGACACTGAGGGATTGGAGATGAGGGAGAGAGACACTGAGGGATTGGAGATGGAGGGAGAGACACTGAGGGATTGGAGATGGAGGGAGAGACACTGAGGGATTGGAGATGGAGGGAGAGACACTGAGGGATTGGAGATGGAGGGAGAGACACTGAGGGATTGGAGATGGAGGGAGAGACACTGAGGATTGGAGATGGAGGAGAGACACTGAGGGATTGGAGATGGAGGGAGAGACACTGAGGGATTGGAGATGGAGGGAGAGACACTGAGGGATTGGAGATGGAGGAGAGAGACACTGAGGGATTGGAGATGGTGAGAGACACTGAGGATTGGAGATGGAGGAGAGACACTGAGGATTGGAGATGGAGGGAGAGACACTGAGGGATTGAGATGGAGGAGAGACACTGAGGGATTGGAGATGGAGGGAGAGACACTGAGGGATTGGAGATGGAGGGAGGAGACACTGAGGATTGGAGATGGAGGGAGAGACACTGAGGGATTGGAGATGGAGGGAGAGACACTGAGGGATTGGAGATGGAGGGAGAGACACTGAGGGATTGGAGATGGAGGGAGAGACACTGAGGGATTGGAGATGGAGGGAGAGACAATGATGGATTGGAGATGGAGGAGAGACACTGAGGGATTGGAGATGGAGGGAGAGACACTGAGGGATTGGAGATGGAGGGAGAGACACTGAGGGATTGAAGATGGAGGGAGAGACACTGAGGATTGGAGATGGAGGGAGAGAGACACTGAGGGATTGGAGATGGAGGGAGAGACACTGAGGATTGGAGATGGAGGGAGAGACACTGAGGGATTGGAGATGGAGGGAGAGACACTGAGGGATTGGAGATGGAGGGAGAGACACTGAGGGATTGGAGATGGAGGGAGAGACACTGAGGGATTGGAGATGGAGGGAGAGACACTGAGGGATTGGAGATGGAGGGAGAGACACTGAGGGATTGGAGATGGAGGGAGAGACACTGAGGGATTGGAGATGGAGGAGAGACACTGAGGGATTGGAGATGGAGGGAGAGACACTGAGGATTGGAGATGGAGGGAGAGACACTGAGGGATTGGAGATGGAGGGAGAGACACTGAGGGATTGGAGATGGAGGGAGAGACACTGAGGGATTGGAGATGGAGGGAGAGACACTGAGGGATTGGAGATGGAGGGAGAGACACTGAGGGATTGGAGATGGAGGGAGAGACACTGAGGGATTGGAGATGGAGGGAGAGACACTGAGGGATTGGAGATGGAGGGAGAGACACTGAGGGATTGGAGATGGAGGGAGAGACACTGAGGGATTGGAGATGGAGGAGAGACACTGAGGATGGAGATGCGAGGAGAGAACCTGAGGGATTGGAGATGGAGGAGAGACACTGAGGATTGGAGATGGAGCAAGGACACTGAGGGATTGACGATGAGGGAGAGAGACACTGAGGGATTGAGGATGGAAGGGAGAGACACTGAGGGATTGGAGATGGAGGGAGAGAGACACTGAGGGATTGGAGATGGAGGGAGAGGAGACACTGAGAATTGGAGATGGGGGAGAGAGACACAGAGGATGGAGATGGAGGGAGAGACACTGAGGGATTGGAGATGGCGGAGAGGGACACTGAGCGATTGGAGATGGAGGGAGAGAGACATGGGATTGGAGATGGAGGAGAGACACTGAGGGATTTGGAGATGGAGGAGAGAGACACTGAGGGACTTGGAGACTGGAGGAGAGACACTGAGGGATTGGGATGGAGGGAGAGACACAGAGGGATTGGAGATGGAGGGAGAGAACTGAGGATTGGAGATGGAGGGAGAGAGACACTGAGGGATTGGAGATGGAGGGAGAGACATTGAGGGATTGGAGATGGAGGGAGAGACACTGAGGATTGGAGATGGAGGGAGAGACACTGAGGGATTGGAGATGGAGGGAGAGACACTGAGGGATTGGAGATGGAGGGAGAGACACTGAGGGATTGGAGATGGAGGAGAGACACTGAGGGATTGGAGATGGAGGGAGAGACACTGAGGGATTGGAGATGGAGGGAGAGACACTGAGGGATTGGAGATGGAGGGAGAGACACTGAGGGATTGGAGATGGAGGGAGAGAGACACTGAGGGATTGGAGATGGAGGGAGAGACACTGAGGGATTGGAGATGGAGGGAGAGACACTGAGGGATTGGAGATGGAGGGAGAGACACTGAGGATTGGAGATGGAGGGAGAGACACTGAGGGATTGGAGATGGAGGGAGAGACACTGAGGGATTGGAGATGGAGGGAGAGACACTGAGGGATTGGAGATGGAGGGAGAGAGACACTGAGGGATTGGAGATGGAGGGAGAGAGACACTGAGGGATTGGAGATGGAGGAGAGACACTGAGGGATTGGAGATGGAGGGAGAGAGACTGAGGGATTGGAGATGGAGGGAGAGACACTGAGGGATTGGAGATGGAGGGAGAGACACTGAGGGATTGGAGATGGAGGGAGAGACACTGAGGGATTGGAGATGGAGGGAGAGACACTGAGGGATTGGAGATGGAGGGAGAGACACTGAGGGATTGGAGATGGAGGGAGAGACACTGAGGGATTGGAGATGGAGGGAGAGACACTGAGGGATTGGAGATGGAGGGAGAGACACTGAGGGATTGGAGATGGAGGGAGAGA
>JASTWF010001021.1:0-79230 GCA_030390025.1 Squalus acanthias
CATCACCTCACTCCAAGTCTCACTCTCCCATCACCTCACTCCAAGTCTCACTCTCACATCACCTCACTCCAAGTCTCACTCTCCCATCACCTCACTCAAGTCTCACTCTCCCATCACCTCACTCCATGTCTCACTCTCCCATCACCTCACTCCATGTCTCACTCTCCCATCACCTCACTCAAGTCTCACTCTCCCATCACCTCACACCAAGTCTCACTCTCCCATCACCTCACTCCAAGTCTCACTCTCCCATCACCTCACTCCAAGTCTCACTCTCCCATCCCTTCACTCCAAGTCTCACTCTCCGATCACCTCACTCCAAGTCTCACTCTCCCATCCCTTCACACCAAGTCTCAGTCTCCCATCACCTCACACCATGTCTCACTCTCCCATCACCTCACTCAGTATCTCACTCTCCCATCACCTCACACCAAGTCTCACTCTCCCATCATCTCACACCATGTCTCACTCTCCCATCACCTCACTCAGTATCTCACTCTCCCATCACCTCACACCAAGTCTCACTCTCCCATCACCTCACACCAAGTCTCACTCTCCCATCACCTCACTCCAAGTCTCAGTCTCCCATCACCTCACTCCAAGTTTCACTCTCCCATCACCTCACTCCATGTCTCACTCTCCCATCACCTCACACCATGTCTCACTCTCCCATCACCTCACTCCATGTCTCACTCTTCCATCACCTCACACCAAGTCTCACTCTCGCAGCACCTCACTCCCAGTCTCACTCTCCCATCACCTCACTCCAAGTCTCAGTCTCACATCACCTCACTCCAAGTCTCACTCTCCCAACACCTCACACAATGTCTCACTCTCCCATCACCTCACTCCATGTCTCACTCTCCCATCACCTCACTCCATGTCTCACTCTCCCATCACCTCACTCAGTATCTCACTCTCCCATCACCTCACACCAAGTCTCACTCTCCCATCACCTCACTCCAAGTCTCACTCTCCCATCACCTCACTCCAAGTATCACTCTCCCATCCCTTCACTCCAAGTCTCACTCTCCGATCACCTCACTCCAAGTCTCACTCTCCCATCCCTTCACTCCAAGTCTCACTCTCCGATCACCTCACTCCAAGTCTCACTCTCACATCACCTCACACCAAGTCTCAGTCTCCCATCACCTCACACCATGTCTCACTCTCCCATCACCTCACTCAGTATCTCACTCTCCCATCACCTCACACCAAGTCTCACTCTCCCATCATCTCACACCATGTCTCACTCTCCCATCACCTCACTCAGTATCTCACTCTCCCATCACCTCACACCAAGTCTCACTCTCCCATCACCTCACACCAAGTCTCACTCTCCCATCACCTCACTCCAAGTCTCAGTCTCCCATCACCTCACTCCAAGTCTCACTCTCCCATCACCTCACTCCATGTCTCACTCTCCTATCACCTCACACCATGTCTCACTCTCCCATCACCTCACTCAGTATCTCACTCTCCCATCACCTCACACCAAGTCTCACTCTCGCAGCACCTCACTCCCAGTCTCACTCTCCCATCACCTCACTCCAAGTCTAAGGGGTAAAAATTCAGTTGGTTGCGCCTCCCGTTAGCGCTTTAAGAGGGCGCTAATGGGGCGCAAAGCCGCTAACGCCCGGGCGCAGCGATGTTTGCGCCGCTCGGGAACTTAACTAGAGATTGTGCGGCGGTGCTAAACTTTACCGCCGCGACCACCTGCGCGAGCAGATTGTTACGTCATTCCATGGTGCAACGCCCTTGTGGCGCCCCGGAGCGGAAATTGAGTCGCGCCCCCTGCCTTACCGGCTGGCGCATCCAACGACCGGAAGACTGGAACGCTATCAATCGCTGTGGGGATGGGGGGGGCGCTATTTAAAGGGGGCCTCTTCCTGTCTTTTTCTGTGGTTGACATTTTTGCACCACTCGTTCTGAGAGAGAGAGAGAGATTCGGAGAGAGAGAAAGAGAGACTTCTGCATTGAGTCAACGCTTTGTGAGGTAGTTTTGCCTACTGATCCTAACTTCGCTGCTACTTTGGTTGCTGTCCTTCATAACTTTGCTTGCAAAGAGACTATGGGGGCTGCACTGATTGGGGGCGTCGTCCTGCTCCAGCTGAATCGGAGGACAGAGACGCAGAGAGAGAGTGGCAATGATGGCCAGACGGAGGAGGGCCAACAGGCGTATGTACAGGAGAGCTTACCCTCCCAGGGTATATCGTGAACAGCTCTCCTACATTCATATGTCTGAGGAGCTGTGTTTGCGAAGGCTGCGATTCAGCAAGGAGGTGGTCACTGAGCTCTGCCACCTGCTGCAGCCAGATCTGGAGCCTCAACTGAGGTCCAGGACGTCTCTGTCGGTGGCAGTGAAGGTCACAGTGGCTCTCAACTTCTACGCTACTGGCTCATTTCAAGCTGCTGCTGGGGACCTCACCAATATCTCCCAGTTCGCGTTGCATTGCTGCATCCGGCAGGTCACAAATGCCCTCTTTCAAAGGAGACGAGAGTTCATCTCTTTCCCCATGACCCCAGACAAGCAGCGTGACCGCGCTCTGGGCTTTGCGAGGGTAGCGGGCTTCCCCATGGTGCAGGGCACCATTGACTGCACGCATGTGGCTTTGCGTGCTCCACATGAGAATGCCGAGGAATTCCGGAACAGAAAGGGGTTCCATTCCTTGAATGTTCAGTTGGTCTGTGACCACAGACAGCTGATACTCGCTGTCAATGCCCACTATCCTGGCAGCTGCCACGATGCTTTTATCCTGCGCCAGACTACTGTGGCAGAACTTTTCAAGGCACCGCATCAGCCAGTTGGTTGGCTTCTCGGGGACAAGGGGTATGCATTGAGCACCTGGCTGATGACACCGCTCCGTACGCCCAACACCCCTGCTGAGCTGCAGTACAATGAGAGCCATCAAGCTACCAGGAACATAATTGAGCGCACAATCGGCGTGCTGAAGCAACGGTTCCGCTGTCTCGACCATTCTGGAGGAGCCCTGCAGTACTCGCCTGAGCGAGTATCCAACTTCGTAGTTGTGTGCTGCATGTTGCATAACATGGCAATCGTCAGGACCCAGCCAATGCCACCAGGCCTTGGAGCACCACCAGAGGAGGAGGAAGAGGAGGAAGAGGACGAGGAGGATGATCATCAGCAGCACCAAGGCGGGAGGGCGGCCCACAATGGTGAATCTGCAAGGGCCGTCCATCAACGGCTAATAGCAAGCCGCTTCTAGGGCCCCTGCTGTGGAAATGGCTTCTGCCATTGCTAACAACATCAATGAACCCAGCACGCAACCCCTAAGCCGGCCAAGGCACCAATAATTCCAAACACCAACCATGTATATTTTGAATACAGAAACTTATTTATTTTACAAACTCTATGTGTGTCAATTCCTCATGACAAACTCATAGAAATAAACACAAAAAAACAGTCAATTACATAACTGGTTCTCACAACCTGGAGATAATGTCCAAAACACTAAACAAAAGTTGGACCATGAACCTCGACCTTTAATAAAAAAATGACCAGCATTTTGTCACACCTCCTACTTTTTGCCCTTCGAGGGTGATCTCCTTCCCTTGCGCACTTCCCCCCTTCTAACTCTACTGCTCCTCCGTAATGGGACCTCAGTGGCTGCAGCAAGGCTGGTGGAAGGCTGCTGCTCGTCAGACCCTGACACTGCAGATGCCCCTGAAGGACGGCCTCGACCAGTTCTGGGCCTGGAGGGCCCGGCTGCAGACTGCACCAACTCTGCATGGGCGGCAGCAGTCTGTCCTACAGGCGGTGGCAAGTGCAGTGGAGAAGTGACAGTGTTGGCAGCAGGAATGCTGTCATCGTGAGAGAGGACAGCAACTCCCTGCTCGCCCGACACACTGGCACTCCCACGGGGCAGCATTTCAGCATCCGGAGCAATCTGCTGGAGAACAGATTGCTGGCCTGCTGCGGCGCGGTGAGAGCCCCGGGGACATGTGAACGAACCATCGAGGTTGGCAGCAGTCTGTGCTCGCGTGGCCTCAATCTGAGTCTGCATGAGAGCAGTCAGAGATGGGATCACGGCAGCCAGTGACTGAATTGCAGCACTAAGCATTAGTGTGGCATACGCCTGTGCTACAGCGAAGTGCTCCACACTCCTTGCCAGTGATTCAATGCATTCGGGCACCCTTTCCACTGCACCCATGAGCTCAGTGTGCATGCCCACCGCCTGGGTGTTCATTTCTGCGATCAGCCGCTCCTCCTCTGCGTCCATTGCAGTAGGAGTCTCTGGCCTACTCTCCCTCTGGGGAGAAGGCCCCCGTTCTTCCCTACCCCCATGGCGTTGCTGCAGCCCGCTGGGTCCTGGAGCTTCACCCTCATCAGACCCTTCCCCCCTGCTCCCCTCCAGGGAAGGCATGTTCCCAGTGTGGGCATGGGCTTCCTCGGGAGAGGGTGGCACTGATGCTCCGGCTTCCTCTTCCTCCTCGGCTGCAGCTTCACTCCCACTGGCAGCTTCAGGGCCCGTCTCCTCAGCTGGTGAATCACCATCTGAAAGCAGGGAGGTACAAGAGTGGCTTTAGCGTGAGGACAGGGTGGCAGTAAGGGAGGAATAAGTGCAGCGAGTTAGCAAGTTGGATTGAAAGTGTCAAAGGCTGGTGTTGTGCGGGACAAGTGGAAGGATAGAGGACAAAAAAGTGATGACCTTACCATTGCTGTCCAGAACGGGGTCGGCGTCTCCAGTGGCGACGGGACCGATCACCCGGCTTGCCACAATCCTGTGGACGCGCTCCTCAAGATCGCTGAGGGGTTGCAGCTGAGGCCACCCTCCACCTGTCCGTTTCTGCTGTCTCCGATTATGCGCCAGCTTGGCCTGTAAGAAAAAGGACAGCATCTGAGTAAATATACAGCCATGGTCTTGCCTGATGTGCCTCCCATAGGTGAATAGCCCTTACTGTATGCAAAGTGTAGCATGTGTGTGTGTGTTTCATGAAAGGGCCATAGGTGTTGGATGAGTGTTGTGCATTGGGGTTTTAAGACCCTCTGGCCATAGAGTGAGGTTGAGATGGAGGGATGGAGAGGTATTGAGAACAAGCCACTCACCCTGACGACCCGAGTGAGGTCGTTGAACTTTTTGCGTTATTGAGTATGGGTCCTGGGCACCATGCTCCTGGAGGAGACGCTCTGAGCCACCTCCCTCCACACTCTTCTGTACTCGCGTGGCAAAGGCCTCCTGCCACTCTCAGGGAAGAGTATACATCTTCTGCGCTCCACCGCGCCAACCAGAGCATCCAAGGCCCGCTCGGTGAAGCGATGAGCTCGTTCTCTCACCCTCTCCATCCTTGGCAGCAAAATGGATTCACAGGTCTCTCCAGGCCGAGATTCAAGGCTGCAATGAGCAGGGTGTGGCTGGGGAGCAAGTTGGCCCCCCCCCCGCTTTAAGAACTGGCCGGCGCCAGTGTGTCTGTGTTCCCTCGCTAACTGGCAGCACCTGCGCTGCGCTCGCGCGCTGAGTTAGCGCCTCACTGCTCGGCCTTTGCGCCTTAAGACAGGTGTGCAGCGCCTGATTTAGCGCTCCACTCACCTCCCGGGGCGGTAAAAGTGAAGTTTCCAGTCAGTGGCGATAATTAGCGCCAGGCGATAATATTTGCGTCCAGACGATATTTGCGCCCCAAACGGGGCGCGACCTAATTTTTCCCCCTAACTCTCCCATCACCTCACTCCCAGTCTCACTCTCCCATCACCTCACTCCAAGTCTCACTCTCCCATCACCTCACTCCAAGTCTCACTCTCCCATCACCTCACTCCAAGTCTCACTCTCCCATCACCTCACTCCAAGTCTCACTCTCACATCACCTCACTCCAAGTCTCACTCTCCCATCACCTCACTCCAAATCTCACTCTCCCATCACATCACTCCATGTCTCACTCTCCCATCACCTCACTCCAAGTCTAACTCTCCCATCACCTCACTCCCAGTCTCACTCTCCCATCACCTCACTCCAAGTCTCACTCTCCCATCACCTCACTCCAAGTCTCACTCTCCCATCACCTCACTCCAAGTCTCACTCTCCCATCAGCTCACTCAGTGTCTCACTCTCCCATCACCTCACTCGGTGTCTCACTCTCTCATCACCTCACTCCAAGTCTCACTCTCCCATCACCTCACTCCAAGTCTCAGTCTCCCATCACCTCACTCCAAGTCTCACTCTCACATCACCTCACAACAAGTCTCACTCTCCCATCACCTCACTCCAAGTCTCACTCTCACATCACCTCACTCCAAGTCTCACTCTCCCATCACCTCACTCCAAATCTCACTCTCCCATCACATCACTCCATGTCTCACTCTCCCAACACCTCACACCAAGTCTCACTCTCCCATCACCTCACTCCAAGTCTCACTCTCACATCACCTCACTCCAAGTCTCACTCTCCCATCACCTCACTCCAAGTCTCACTCTCCCATTACCTCACTCCAAGTCTCACTCTCCCATCACCTCACTCCATATCTCACTCTCCCATCACCTCACTCCATGTCCCACTCTCCCATCACCTCACTCCATGTCTCACTCTCCCATCACCTCACTCCAAGTCTCACTCTCCCATCACCTCACACCAAGTCTCACTCTCCCATCACCTCACTCCAAGTCTCACTCTCCCATCACCTCACTCCAAATCTCACTCTCCCATCACCTCACTCCAAGTATCACTCTCACCCCACCTCACTCAAAGTCTCATTCTCCCATCACCTCACTCCAAGTCTCAATCCCACATCACCTCACTCCAAGTCTCAGTCTCCCATTACCTCACTCCAAGTCTCACTCTCCCATCACCTCACTCCATGTCTCACTCTCCCATCAGCTCACACCATGTCTCACTCTCCTATCACCTCACTCCAAGTCTCACTTTCCCATCACCTCACTCCAAGTCTCACTCTCCCATCACCTCACTCCAAGTCTCAATCCCACATCACCTCACTCCAAGTCTCAATCTCCCATCACCTCACTCCAAGTCTCACTCTCCTATCACCTCACTCAGTATCTCACTCTCCCATCACCTCACTCCAAGTCTCACTCTCCCATCACCTCACTCCAAGTCTAACTCTCCCATCACCTCACTCCCAGTCTCACTCTCCCATCACCTCACTCCAAGTCTCACTCTCCCATCACCTCACTCCAAGTCTCACTCTCCCATCACCTCACTCCAAGTCTCACTCTCCCATCAGCTCACTCAGTGTCTCACTCTCCCATCACCTCACTCAGTGTCTCACTCTCTCATCACCTCACTCCAAGTCTCACTCTCCCATCACCTCACTCCAAGTCTCAGTCTCCCATCACCTCACTCCAAGTCTCACTCTCACATCACCTCACAACAAGTCTCACTCTCCCATCACCTCACTCCAAGTCTCACTCTCACATCACCTCACTCCAAGTCTCACTCTCCCATCACCTCACTCCAAATCTCACTCTCCCATCACATCACTCCATGTCTCACTCTCCCAACACCTCACACCAAGTCTCACTCTCCCATCACCTCACTCCAAGTCTCACTCTCACATCACCTCACTCTAAGTCTCACTCTCCCATCACCTCACTCCAAGTCCCACTCTCCCATCACCTCACTCCAAGTCTAACTCTCCCATCACCTCACTCCATATCTCACTCTCCCATCACCTCACTCCATGTCCCACTCTCCCATCACCTCCCTCCATGTCTCACTCTCCCATCACCTCACTCCATATCTCACTCTCCCATCACCTCACTCCATGTCCCACTCTCCCATCACCTCACTCCATGTCTCACTCTCCCATCACCTCACTCCATGTCCCACTCTCCCATCACCTCACTCCCAGTCTCATTCTCCCATCACCTCACTCCATATCTCACTCTCCCATCACCTCACACAATGTCTCACTCTCCCATCACCTCACTCCAAGTCTCACTTTCCCATCACCTCACTCCAAGTCTCACTCTCCCATCACGGACCTGGGTGGAGCAACAGCGGCGAGGCGGCGGCGGTAAAAGGCGGCAGCGACCAGGTAGGCCCACAGAGGCGGCGGACCTGGGTGGAGCAACAGCGGCGAGGCGGCGGCGGTAAAAGGCGGCAGCGACTAGGTAGGCTTTTACCAAGCCGAGAGCAGGAGAGAGGTAAAAAATAATCGAAGTGTGACGTCACCAGAAAGCAGGTAAGTGATTGGTTGGTGAGTATTTCTCTTTTTTTTATACAAAACTTCAATTTTATAGTTTCTCGGGTATCTGTGGTGTAGCGGAGACTGCTGGCATAAATTAACTGAAGGGTAAATAATAAATTTTTAATTAATTGCATAGAATGGGAGAGCAGGTGATGTGTTACTGCTGCAATATGTGGGAGCTGGTGGACACCATTGATGTTCACGGTGAACACATTTGCAGTAAGTGTTGGCTGCTCGAGGAACTCCAGCTCCGTGTTGATGAGCTGGAGTCCGAGCTTCAAACACTGCGACACATCAGGGAGGGGGAGAGTTACCTGGACTCCGTGTTTCAGGAGGTAGTCACACCAATTGGAGTAACTAATTCAGAAGTAGCCCGTGGTCAGGGACAGGAAGGTGTGACTATGAGTGAGGCAGGTACAGGGATCCAGGAGGTAGTGTTGGAGGAGCCGCAGCCCTTGCTCTTGTCCAACAGGTTCGAGGCTCTTACTCCCTGTGTGGATAGGAGCGGGGACTGCAGGGAGGATGAGCAACCTGGCCACAGCACCGTGGTAAGGGGGGCCATTCAAGTGGGGGGAGTAAAAAGAAATGTTGTAGTGGTAGGGGATAGTATCATTAGGGGGATAGATTGGGTTCTTTGCAGCCAAGAGCGAGAGTCCCGAAGGCTGTGTTGCCTGCCCGGTGCCAGGGTTAAGGACATCTCCTCTGGGCTGGAGAGAAACTTGGAGTGGGAGGGGGAGGATCCAGTTGTCGTGGTCCATGTTGGTACCAATGACATAGATAGGACAAGGAAAGAGGTTCTGCTGAGGGAGTTTGAGCAGCTAGGGGCCAAATTAAAAAGCAGAACCTCGAGGGTAATAATCTCTGGATTACTACCTGAGCCACGAGCAAATTTGGCTAGGGTAAATAAAATCAGGGAGTTGAATGCGTGGCTCAAAGACTGGTGTGGGAAAAATGGGTTTTGCTTCTTGGGACACTGGCACCAGTACTGGGGCAGGAGAGAGCTGTTCCGTTGGGACGGACTTCACTTGGCCAGTGCTGGGACTAGTGTCCTGGCGAATCGAATAACTAGGGCTGTGGAGAGGGCTTTAAACTAATTAGTGGGGGGGAGGTTTCAAGAGAGCAAAAAATAAAAATGACAACAGAGAGGGTCATAGACATAGGTAGCAGTAGGGGAATCACAAATCAGAGCGTGGCAGGAAGGGACAGAGTGTGTGGAGTAAAAGGTAAAGTGGTAAAAAGTGAAAAAGCAGGAACTAAGTGCCACAAAGCATATTTGAAAGTTCTCTATCTGAATGCACGTAGCATTCGTAACAAAATAGACGAGTTAATGGCACAAATAACTACATATGGTTATGATATTGTGGCCATTACAGAAACATGGCTGCAGGGTGACAATGCCTGGGAATTAAACATACCAGGTTATTTAACGATCAGGAAGGACAGGCAGGAAGGAAGGGGAGGTGGGGTGGCTATGTTAATAAAGGAAGGAATCACTGTAATACAGAGTAATGATATTGGGTCAAAAAATCATGATAATGAAACAGTTTGGGTGGAGATAAGGAATAATAAGGGGAAAAAAACACTAGTGGGCGTAGTCTATAGGCCTCCGAACAGTTGCAACTCTGTTGGACGGAGTATCAATCAGGAAATAGTTGAGGCATGTAATAAGGGAACATCTATAATTATGGGGGATTTTAACTATCATATTAATTGGACAAATCAAATGGGGCAGGGCTGCCTTGAGGATGAGTTCATTGAGTGTATTAGGGATGGGTTTCTTGAGCAGTATGTAACTGAACCGACCAGGGGGCAAGCAACCTTAGATCTGGTCCTGTGTAACGAGACAGGATTAATTAAAAATGTCCTAGTAAAGGATCCCCTTGGAATGAGTGACCATAACATGGTTGAATTCCATATTCAATTAGAGGGTGAGAAGGTTGGATCTCAAACAAGCGTGCTAAGCTTGAATAAAGGAGACTATGAAGGTATGCGAGCGGAATTGAGTAGAGTGGATTGGGAAAATAGATTAAAGGGTAAGACGACACATGATCAGTGGTGTACATTCAAGGAGTTATTTTACAACTTCCAAAAAATATATATTCCACTGAAAAGAAAAGGGTGTAAAAGAAAGGACAGTCATCCGTGGCTAAGTAAAGAAATTAAGGATAGTATTCGACTAAAAACAAGGGCATATAAGGTAGTGAAATCTAGTGGGAGGACAGAGGATTGGGAAAACTTTAAAAGGCAGCAAAAAATAACAAAAAAATTGATTAAGAAAGGGAAGATAGATTATGAAAGTAAATTAGCAAAAAATATAAAAACAGATAGTAAGAGTTTTTATAGTTATATAAAAAGAAAAAGGGTGGCTAAAGTAAATGTTGGTCCCTTAGAGGATGAGACCGGGAAATTAATGGTGGGAAATATGGAGATGGCAAAAACACTGAATGAATATTTTGTATCAGTCTTTACAGTAGAGGACACTAAGAATATCCCAACACTGGACAAACAGGGGGCTATAGGGGGAGAGGAGCTAAACACGATCAAAATCACTAAGGAAGTGGTACTCGGTAAAATAATGGGACTCAAGGCGGATAAATCACCTGGACCTGATGGCTTACATCCTAGAGTCTTGAAGGAAGTGGCGGTAGGGATTGTAGATGCATTGGTAATAATTTTTCAAAACTCCCTGGATTCCGCTAAGGTCCCGGCAGACTGGAAAACTGCTAATGTAACACCCTTATTTAAAAAGGGCAGTAGACAGAAGGCTGGAAACTATAGACCGGTTAGCCTAACATCTGTGGTAGGTAAAATTTTGGAGTCCATTATTAAGGAAACAGTAACAGGACATTTGGATAATCATAATTTAATAGGACAAAGTCAGCATGGTTTTACGAAGGGGAAGTCATGTTTGACAAATTTGCTGGAGTTCTTTGAGGAAGTAACATATAGAGTGGATAAAGGGGAACCAGTGGACGTAGTGTATTTAGACTTCCAAAAGGCATTTGACAAGGTGCCACACAAAAGATTATTGCTTAAGGTAAAAAATCACGGGATTGGGGGTAATATTCTGGCATGGATAGAGGATTGGCTATCTAACAGAAAGCAAAGAGTTGGGATAAATGGTTCATTCTTAGACTGGCAATCAGTAACTAGTGGTGTTCCACAGGGGTCAGTGCTGGGTCCCCAACTCTTTACAATCTATATTAACGATTTGGAGGAAGGGACCAAGTGTAACATATCAAAATTTGCAGATGATACAAAGATGGGAGGGAAAGTAGTGAGTGAGGAGGACATAAAAAACCTGCAAGGGGACATAGACAGGCTAAGTAAGTGGGCAGAGATTTGGCAGATGGAATACAACACTGGAAAGTGTGAGGTGATGCACTTTGGCAGGAAAAATCCTAGAGCAATTTATTATCTTAATGGCAAGAAACTGGAGAGTACTGAAGTGCAAAGGGATCTGGGGGTCCTGGTGCACGAAACTCAAAAGGTCAGTATGCAGGTGCAGCAAGTGATTAAGAAGGCAAATGGAATGTTGGCTTTCATTGCTAGGGGGATAGAATATAAAAATAGGGAGGTATTGCTTCAGTTGTACAAGGTATTGGTGAGACCGCACCTGGAATACTGCATACAGTTTTGGTGTCCTTACTTAAGGAAAGACATCCTTGCTCTCGAGGCAGTGCAAAAATGGTTCACTCGGTTAATCCCGGGGATGAGGGTGTGGTCATATGAGGAGAGGTTGGGTAGATTGGGACTCTACTCATTGGAGTTCAGAAGAATGAGAGGCGATCTTATTGAAACATATAAGATTGTGAAGGGGTTGGATCGGGTGGATGCGGGGAGGATGTTCCCGATGACGGGTGAGACTAGAACTAGGGGACATAGTCTTAGAATAAGGGGCTGCTCTTTCAAAACTGAGATGAGGAGGAACTACTTCACTCAGAGGGTGGTAGGTCCATGGAATATGCTGCCACAAAAAGCTGTAGAAGCTACATCATTAAATAAATTTAAAACAGAAATAGACAGTTTCCTAGAAGTAAAGGGCATTAAGGGTTACGGGGAGCGGGCAGGAATTTGGACATGAGTCTAGGTTCGGATCGGTCATGGCCCTGTGGGTAGTGGAGCGGGCCCAGGGACCGTGTAGCCTGATTCTGCTCCTATTTCGTGTGTGCAATTCTGTTAGACTCGGGAACAGTGCCCATGGATTGGAGGGTAGCTAACGTTACCCCACTATTCAAAAAGGGGGGTAGGGAAAAAGCAGGTAATTACAGACCTGTAAGCCTTACATCAGTTGTGGGCAAAATGCTGGAGTCCATCATTAAGGATGAAATAGCGGAGCACTTAGCAAATGGGGACAGGATAGGACAGAGTCAACATGGATTTACAAAGGGTAAATCGTGCTTGACTAATCTATTGGAATTTTTTGAGGGAGTAACTGGTAAAATAGATGGGGGAGAGCCAGTAGATGTGGTGTACCTGGACTTCCAAAAGGCCTTCGACAAGGTCCCACATAAAAGATTAGCATGGAAAATTGAAGCTCATGGGATAAAGGGGAAAGTATTGACGTGGATAGAGAACTGGCTGTCAGATAGAAAACAGAGAGTTGGAATAAACGGCTCATTTTCTGAATGGCAGGCAGAAACAAGTGGGGTACCACAGGGATCTGTCCTGGGACCCCAGCTGTTCACAATTTACATTAATGACCTGGATCAGGGAGTCGGATGCAGCATTTCCAAATTTGCAGACGACACTAAACTAGGAGGGGGGGTGGGCTCAGAGTAGGAGACCAGGAAGCTCCAGAGCGATTTGGACAGACTGGGTGATTGGGCGGATAAATGGCAGATGCACTATAATGTGGACAAGTGCGAAGTTATCCACCTTGGGTGCAGGAACGGGAGGGCAAATTATTATTTAAATGGCAATAAATTGGGAGAGGGGGAAGTACAGAGAGACCTGGGTGTTCTTGTACACCAGTCACTGAAGGCGAGCATGCAGGTGCAACAGGCGGTCAAGAAGGCAAACGGTATGCTGGCCTTCATAGCAAAAGGGTTGGAATACAGGAACAGGGATACCTTGCTGCAGCTGTACAGGGCACTGGTGAGACCACACCTCGAGTACTGTGTACAGTTTTGGTCGCCTCATCTGAGGAAAGATGTTCTTGCCATGGAGGGGGTGCAGCGGCGATTCACCAGGCTGATACCAGGAATGGCGGGATTGACCTATGAGGAGAGACTATGTAGTTTAGGGATGTACACACTGGAGTTTAGAAGATTGAGAGGGGACCTCATAGAAGTGTATAAAATTCTGACAGATCGAGACAGACTAGATGCAGAAAGAATGTTTCCCTTGGCGGGTGAGAACAGAACTAGAGGACATAATTTAAGGATAAGGGCTAAACCATTTAGGACAGAAATGAGGGGGAATTTCTTCACTCAGAGGGTGGTGAACCTGTGGAACTCATTGCCACAGAGGGCAGTGTACGCCAGCTCATTAAATATATTTAAGAGGGAATTAGATATATTTCTACAGGCAAAAGGGGTTAAGGGTTACGGAGAGAAGGCGGGGACGGGATACTGAATTGGAGGATCAGCCATGATCTCATTAAATGGCGGAGCAGGCTCGAAGGGCCGGATGGCCTACTCCTGCTCCTATCTTCTATGTATCTATGTATCTATGCAGGAGATGGTTCTGTGATAGATAGTAGATTGGCGGTTAGGATCAGATCAGCCATGATCTTATTGAATGGCGGAGCAGGCTCGAGGGGCCGATTGGCCTACTCCTGCTCCTATTTCTTATGTTCTTATGTTCTTATGTTCTCACTCCAAGTCTCACTCTCACATCATCTCACTCCATGTCTCACTCTCACATCATCTCACTCCATGTCTCACTCTCCCATCACCTCACTCCAAGTCTCACTCTCCCATCACCTCACTCCAAGTCTCACTCTCCATCACCTCATTCCAAGTCTCACTCTCCCATCACCTCACTCCAAGTCTCACTCTCCCATCACCTCACTCCAAGTCTCACTATGCCATCACCTCACTCCAAGTCTCACTCTCCCATCACCTCACTCCAAGTCTCACTCTCCCATCACCTCACACCAAGTCTCAGTCTCCCATCACCACACACCAAGTCTCACTCTCCCATCACCTCACTCCAAGTCCCACTCTCCCATCACCTCACACCAAGTCTCAGTCTCCCATCACCTCACTCCAAGTCTCACTATGCCATCACCTCACTCCAAGTCTCACTCTCCCATCACCTCACTCCAAGTCCCACTCTCCCATCACCTCACACCAAGTCTCAGTCTCCCATCACCACACACCAAGTCTCACTCTCCCATCACCTCGCTCCAAGTCTCACTCTCCCATCACCTCACTCCAAGTCTCACTCTCCCATCACCTCACTCCAAGTCTCACTCTCCCATCACCACACACCAAGTCTCAGTCTCCCATCACCTCACTACAAGTCTCACTCTCCCATCGCCTCACTCCAAGTCTCATTCTCACATCACCTCACTCCAAGTCTCACTCTCCCATCACCTCGCTCCAAGTCTCACTCTCCCATCACTCACTCCAAGTCTCACACTCCCATCACCTCACTCCAAGTCTCACTCTCCCATCACCTCACTCCAAGTCTCACTCTCCCATCGCCTCACTCCAAGTCTCACTCTCCCATCACCTCACTCCAAGTCTCACTCTCCCATCACCGCACTCCAAGTCTCACTCTCCCATCACCTCACTCCAAGTCTCACTCTCACATCACCGCACTCCAAGTCTCACTCTCCCATCACCTCACTCCAAGTCTCACTCTCACATCACCTCACACAATGTCTCACTCTCCCATCACCTCACTCCAAGTCTCACTCTCCCAGCACCTCACTCCAATTCTCAGTCTCCCATCACCTCACTCCAAGTCTCACTCTCCCATCACCTCACTCCAAGTCTCACTCTCCCATCACCTCACTCCAAGTCTCACTCTCCCATCACCTCATTCCAAGTCTCACTCTCCCATCACCTCACTCCAAGTCTCACTCTCCCATCACCTCGCTCCAAGTCTCACTCTCCCATCACCTCGCTCCAAGTCTCACTCTCCCATCACCTCACTCCAAGTCTCACTCTCCCATCACCTCACTCCAAGTCTCACTCTCCCATCACCTCACACAATGTCTCACTCTCCCATCACCTCACTCCAAGTCTCAATCTCCCATCACCTCACACAATGTCTCACTCTCCCATCACCTCGCTCCTAGTCTCACTCTCCCATCACCTCGCTCCAAGTCTCACTCTCCCATCACCTCGCTCCTAGTCTCACTCTCCCATCACCTCGCTCCTAGTCTCACTCTCCCATCACCTCGCTCCAAGTCTCACTCTCCCATCACCTCACTCCAAGTCCCACTCTCCCATCACCTCACTCCAAGTCTCACTCTCCCATCACCTCACTCCAAGTCTCACTCTCCCATCACCTCACTCCAAGTCTCACTCTCCCATCACCTCGCTCCAAGTCTCACTCTCCCATCACCTCGCTCCAAGTCTCACTCTCCCATCACCTCGCTCCAAGTCTCACTCTCCCATCACCTCACTCCAAGTCTCACTCTCCCAACAACTCGCTCCAATGCTCACTCTCCCATCACCACACTCCTAGTCTCACTCTCCCATCTCCTCGCTCCAAGGCTCACTCTCCCATCACCTCACTCCAAGTCTCACTCTCCCACCAGCTCACTCCAAGGCTCACTCTCCCATCACCTCGCTCCAAGTCGCACTCTCCCATCACCTCGCTCCAAGTCTCACTCTCCCATCACCTCACTCTAAGTCTCACTCTCCCACCAGCTCACTCCAAGTCTCACTCTCCCATCACCTCACTCCAAGTCTCACTCTCCCATCACCACACTCCAAGTCTCACTCTCCCATCACCTCACTCCAAGTCTCACTCTCCCATCACCTCACTCCAAGTCTCACTCTCCCATCACCACACTCCAAGTCTCACTCTCCCATCACCTCACTCCAAGGCTCACTCTCCCATCACCTCGCTCCAAGTCTCACTCACCCATCACCTCACTCCAAGTCTCACTCTCCCATCACCTCACTGCAAGTCTCACTCTCCCATCACCTCACTCCAAGTCCCACTCTCCCATCACCTCACTCCAAGTCTCACTCTCCCATCACTCACTCCAAGTCTCACTCTCCCATCACCTCACTCCAAGTCTCACTCTCCCATCACCTCACTCCAAGTCTCACTCTCCCATCGCCTCACTCCAAGTCTCACTCTCCCATCACCTCACTCCAAGTCTCACTCTCCCATCACCGCACTCCAAGTCTCACTCTCCCATCACCTCACTCCAAGTCTCACTCTCACATCACCGCACTCCAAGTCTCACTCTCCCATCACCTCACTCCAAGTCTCACTCTCACATCACCTCACACAATGTCTCACTCTCCCATCACCGCCCTCCAAGTCTCACTCTCCCATCACCTCACACAATGTCTCACTCTCCCATCACCTCACTCCAAGTCTCACTCTCCCATCACCTCACTCCAAGTCTCACTCTCCCATCACCTCACTCCAAGTCTCACTCTCCCATCACCTCGCTCCAAGTCTCACTCTCCCATCTCCTCGCTCCAAGTCTCACTCTCCCATCACCTCGCTCCAAGTCTCACTCTCCCATCACCTCACTCCAAGTCTCACTCTCCCAACAACTCGCTCCAAGGCTCACTCTCCCATCACCACACTCCTAGTCTCACTCTCCCATCTCCTCGCTCCAAGGCTCACTCTCCCATCACCTCACTCCAAGTCTCACTCTCCCACCAGCTCACTCCAAGGCTCACTCTCCCATCACCTCGCTCCAAGTCGCACTCTCCCATCACCTCGCTCCAAGTCTCACTTTCCCATCACCTCACTCTAAGTCTCACTCTCCCATCACATCACTCCAAGTCTCACTCTCCATCACCACACTCCAAGTCTCACTCTCCCATCACCTCACTCCAAGGCTCACTCTCCCATCACCTCGCTCCAAGTCTCACTCACCCATCACCTCACTCCAAGTCTCACTCTCCCATCACCTCACTGCAAGTCTCACTCTCCCATCACCTCACTCCAAGTCCCACTCTCCCATCACCTCACTCCAAGTCTCACTCTCCCATCACCTCACTCCAAGTCTCACTCTTCCATCACCTCACACCAAGTCTCACTATGCCATCACCTCACTCCAAGTCTCACTATGCCATCACCTCGCTCCAAGTCTCACTCTCCCATCACCTCACTCCAAGTCTCACTCTCCCATCACCTCACTCCAAGTCCCACTCTCCCATCACCTCACTCCAAGTCTCACTCTCCCATCACCTCGCTCCAAGTCTCACTCTCCCATCACCACACTCCAAGTCTCACTCTCCCATCACCTCACTCCAAGTCTCACTCTCCCATCACCTCACACAATGTCTCACTCTCCCATCACCTCGCTCCTAGTCTCACTCTCCCATCACCTCGCTCCAAGTCTCACTCTCCCATCACCTCGCTCCTAGTCTCACTCTCCCATCACCTCGCTCCTAGTCTCACCCTCCCATCACCTCGCTCCTAGTCTCACTCTCCCATCACCTCGCTCCAAGTCTCACTCTCCCATCACCTCACTCCAAGTCTCACTCTCCCATCACCTCGCTCCAAGTCTCACTCTCCCATGACCTCACTCCAAGTCCCAGTCTCCCATCACCTCACACAATGTCTCACTCTCCCATCACCTCACTCCAAGTCTCACTCTCCCATCACCTCACTCCAAGTCTCACTCTCCCATCACCTCACTCCAAGTCTCACTCTCCCATCACCTCGCTCCAAGTCTCACTCTCCCATCACCTCGCTCCAAGTCTCACTCTCCCATCACCTCACTCCAAGTCTCACTCTCCCATCACCTCGCTCCATGTCTCACTCTCCCAACACCTCGCTTAAGGCTCACTCTCCCACCACCACACTCCAAGTCTCACTCTCCCATCTCCTCGCTCCAAGGCTCACTCTCCCATCACCTCGCTCCAAGTCTCACTCTCCCATCACCTCGCTCCATGTCTCACTCTCCCATCACCTCACTCCAAGTCTCACTCTCCCATCACCTCACTCCAAGTCTCACTCTCCCACCAGCTCACTCCAAGTCTCACTCTCCCATCACCTCGCTCCAAGTCTCACTCTCCCATCACCTCGCTCCAAGTCTCACTCTCCCATCACCTCACTCCAAGTCTCACTCTCCCATCACCTCACTCCAAGTCTCACTCTCCCATCACCTCACTCCAAGTCTCACTCTCCCATCACCTCACTCCAAGTCTCACTCTCCCATCACCTCACTCCAAGTCTCACTCTCCCATCACCTCACTCCAAGTCTCACTCTCCCATCACCTCACTCCAAGTCTCACTCTCCCATCACCTCACTCCAAGTCTCACTCTCCCATCACCTCACTCCAAGTCTCACTCTCCCAGCACCTCGCTCCAAGTCTCACTCTCCCATCACCTCACTCCAAGTCTCACTCTCCCATCACCTCACTCCAAGTCTCACTCTCCCATCACCTCACTCCAAGTCTCACTCTCCCATCACCTCGCTCCAAGTCTCATTCTCACATCACCTCACTCCAAGTCTCACTCTCCCATCAACTCGCTCCAAGTCTCACTCTCCCATCACCTCACTCCAAGTCTCACTCAGAGACTACCTCACTCCAAGTCTCACTCTCCCATCACCTCGCTCCAAGTCTCACTCTCCGATCACCTCGCTCCAAGTCTCACTCTCCCATCACCTCACTCCAAGTCTCACTCTCCCATCACCTCGCTCCAAGTCTCACTCTCCGATCACCTCGCTCCAAGTCTCACTCTCCCATCACCTCACTCCATGTCTCACTCTCCCATCACCTCGCTCCAAGTCTCACTCTCCCATCACCTCACTCCAAGTCTCACTCTCCCATCACCTCGCTCCAAGTCTCACTCTCCCATCACCTCACTCCAAGTCTCACTCTCCCATCACCTCACTCAGTGTCTCACTCTCCCATCACCTCACTCCAAGTCTCACTCTCCCATCACCTCACTCAGTGTCTCACTCTCCCATCACCTCACTCCAAGTCTCACTCTTCCATCACCTCGCTCAGTGTCTCACTCTCCCATCACCTCGCTCCAAGTCTCACTCTCCCATCACCTCGCTCCAAGTCTCACTCTCCCATCACCTCACTCCAAGTCCCACTCTCCCATCACCTCGCTCCAAGTCTCACTCTCCCATCACCTCACTCCAAGTCTCGCTCTCCCATCACCTCACTCTAAGTCTCACTCTCCCAGCACCTCGCTCCAAGTCTCACTCTCCCATCACCTCTCTCAGTATCTCACTCTCCCATCACCTCACTCCAAGTCTCACTCTCCCATCACCTCACTCCAAGTCTCACTCTCCCATCACCTCACTCAGTGTCTCACTCTCCCATCACCTCACTCCAAGTCTCACTCTCCCATCACCTCACTCCAAGTCTCACTCTCCCATCACCTCTCTCCAAGTCTCACTCTCCCATCACCTCGCTCCAAGTCTCACTCTCCCATCACCTCACTCCAATTCTCACTCTCCCATCACCTCACTCAGTGTCTCACTCTCCCATCACCTCGCTCCAAGTCTCACTCTCCCATCACCTCACTCCAAGTCCCACTCTCCCATCACCTCACTCAGTGTCTCACTCTCCCATCACCTCACTCAGTGTCTCACTCTCCCATCACCTCGCTCCAAGTCTCACTCTCCCATCACCTCGCTCCAAGTCTCACTCTCCCATCACCTCACTCCAAGTCTCACTCTCCCATCACCTCACTCCAAGTCTCACTCTCCCATCACCTCGCTCCAAGTCTCACTCTCTCCCATCACCTCGCTCCAAGTCTCACTCTCCCATCACCTCACTCCAAGTCTCACTCTCCCATCACCTCGCTCCATGTCTCACTCTCCCAACACCTCGCTTAAGGCTCACTCTCCCACCACCACACTCCAAGTCTCACTCTCCCATCTCCTCGCTCCAAGGCTCACTCTCCCATCACCTCGCTCCAAGTCTCACTCTCCCATCACCTCGCTCCATGTCTCACTCTCCCATCACCTCACTCCAAGTCTCACTCTCCCATCACCTCACTCCATGTCTCACTCTCCCACCAGCTCACTCCAAGTCTCACTCTCCCATCACCTCGCTCCAAGTCTCACTCTCCCATCACCTCGCTCCAAGTCTCACTCTCCCATCACCTCACTCCAAGTCTCACTCTCCCATCACCTCACTCCAAGTCTCACTCTCCCATCACCTCACTCCAAGTCTCACTCTCCCATCACCTCACTCCAAGTCTCACTCTCCCATCACCTCACTCCAAGTCTCACTCTCCCATCACCTCACTCCAAGTCTCACTCTCCCATCACCTCGCTCCAAGTCTCACTCTCCCATCACCTCACTCCAAGTCTCACTCTCCCATCACCTCACTCCAAGGCTCACTCTCCCAGCACCTCGCTCCAAGTCTCACTCTCCCATCACCTCACTCCAAGTCTCACTCTCCCATCACCTCGCTCCAAGTCTCACTCTCCCATCACCTCACTCCAAGTCTCACTCTCCCATCACCTCGCTCCAAGTCCCATTCTCACATCACCTCACTCCAAGTCTCACTCTCCCATCAACTCGCTCCAAGTCTCACTCTCCCATCACCTCACTCCAAGTCTCACTCAGAGACTACCTCACTCCAAGTCTCACTCTCCCATCACCTCGCTCCAAGTCTCACTCTCCGATCACCTCGCTCCAAGTCTCACTCTCCCATCACCTCGCTCCAAGTCTCACTCTCCCATCACCTCGCTCCAAGTCTCACTCTCCCATCACCTCGCTCCAAGTCTCACTCTCCCATCACCTCACTCCATGTCTCACTCTCCCATCACCTCGCTCCAAGTCTCACTCTCCCATCACCTCACTCCAAGTCTCACTCTCCCATCACCTCACTCCAAGTCTCACTCTCCCATCACCTCACTCCAAGTCTCACTCTCCCATCACCTCACTCAGTGTCTCACTCTCCCATCACCTCACTCCAAGTCTCACTCTCCCATCACCTCACTCAGTGTCTCACTCTCCCATCACCTCACTCCAAGTCTCACTCTTCCATCACCTCGCTCAGTGTCTCACTCTCCCATCACCTCGCTCCAAGTCTCACTCTCCCATCACCTCGCTCCAAGTCTCACTCTCCCATCACCTCACTCCAAGTCCCACTCTCCCATCACCTCGCTCCAAGTCTCACTCTCCCATCACCTCACTCCAAGTCTCGCTCTCCCATCACCTCACTCTAAGTCTCACTCTCCCAGCACCTCGCTCCAAGTCTCACTCTCCCATCACCTCTCTCAGTATCTCACTCTCCCATCACCTCACTCCAAGTCTCACTCTCCCATCACCTCACTCCAAGTCTCACTCTCCCATCACCTCACTCAGTGTCTCACTCTCCCATCACCTCACTCCAAGTCTCACTCTCCCATCACCTCACTCCAAGTCTCACTCTCCCATCACCTCGCTCCAAGTCTCACTCTCCCATCACCTCGCTCCAAGTCTCACTCTCCCATCACCTCACTCCAATTCTCACTCTCCCATCACCTCACTCAGTGTCTCACTCTCCCATCACCTCGCTCCAAGTCTCACTCTCCCATCACCTCACTCCAAGTCCCACTCTCCCATCACCTCACTCAGTGTCTCACTCTCCCATCACCTCACTCAGTGTCTCACTCTCCCATCACCTCGCTCCAAGTCTCACTCTCCCATCACCACACACCAAGTCTCACTCTCCCATCACCTCACTCCAAGTCTCACTCTCCCATCACCTCACTCCAAGTCTCACTCTCCCATCACCTCGCTCCCAGTCTCACTCTCCCATCACCTCACTCCAAGTCTCACTCTCCCATCACCTCGCTCCCAGTCTCACTCTCCCATCACCTCACTCCAAGTCTCACTCTCCCATCACCTCGCTCCAAGTCTCACTCTCCCATCACCACACACCAAGTCTCACTCTCCCATCACCTCACTCCAAGTCTCACTCTCCCATCACCTCGCTCAGTGTCTCACTCTCCCATCACCACACACCAAGTCTCACTCTCCCATCACCTCGCTCCAAGTCTCACTCTCCCATCACCACACACCAAGTCTCACTCTCCCATCACCTCACTCAGTGTCTCACTCTCCGATCACCTCGCTCCAAGTCTCACTCTCCGATCACCTCGCTGACCTACATTGGCTCCCGGTTCCTCAATGCCTCAAGTTTCAAATTCTCATCCTTCTGTTGAATTCCGTTGATGGCCTCACCCCTCCCTACCTTTGTAACCTTCTCTAACCCTACAACCCTCCTGCGGACTCTCTCTGCCTGCGATTCTGGGCTGATGTGCATCTCCCCTCTCCCTTCCCATCACCACTCGTGGGGATGTCTTCAGTTGCCTAGGCCACACTCTGGAATTCCCTCCTTAAAGATTTCTGCCTCTCCACCATCTTTGCTTCATTAAGACCTTCCTTGAAAGACATCTCTTTGACCAAGATTTTTGGTCTCCCCGTCTAATATTTTCTTCCTTGGCTTTTTTGGATTACACCTCTATGAAGCTCTTTGGGACGTCTTTCTTTGTTAAAGATGCCATATTGTTGCTGTTTGCGACTTTGCTACACAAGCACACTGAGGAAATCTTACTCCATTGTTATTTGTTTCTGTCTAGTGAAATAATGTTAATTAGTCAGGTAGAATGTCTATGGAACTAGAATATACGGTTCTGTTGACACATATGAGGAGTAATTTAAAGAATTCATGCTCTCCCTGTGAAGCTTCACCTGCCGGGAACGCTATTTGGAATTTGGGCACAGAGGTTAGCAGGCCCACAGGATTTTCTCTTCGTTCATTTTAATGATTTCTTCATACGTCTTCCTGGCAGGTGAAAGTCCACACCAGACCGTGAGTTTGTAAAAGGACCCCCTCAGTGTTTTCTGTAATTCTACACTGTAGAGGCTAGATCGGGTCTGAAATCAGCTGACATCTGACCTCTGATTGTCAACACGTTGAACTGACCATCATACTCAGTAGTTTAAATCAAACCAAGAGTTGTTTTCATGTTGGTGCCAATTTGGACTTGATACAACAGGACCAATACATAACCGGACTGACTCCAATTCAATACTCCAATAATCTGATCTACCTCAGAATGGGTTTGGTTCTGTTTTGCTTCTTTTAAACAAAATGATTTTCTTTTTCTTTTGTTAGACAGAAGAATTAAAAAAAAGTAGATTACAGTATATCAACAGAATAATTGTTTGATGAGGCTCCATGACTATATCTACTCAACGAGATAAGCTAACAAAACATGTGCAGTACTACTAATTATAATGCTGAATTCAGTCAGTTGTGGGGTGGGGTCCAGGGGCCACGAACGAGACTTAGGGGGTCCAGGGAGACTTCCAGCTGACAGATTTATTACAGAAATAGCCTAATCTTGCAAATAGCCTTGGAGAGACAAGTGATGGCAATTAAATGGAAGCGCGATTGGATTTTAGAGTCCATCATGACGTCTATGCGAATAACACCAGGACACCATGACACAACTGTGCCTGCATGAAAACAAAAAGAAAACTTTACTTGGGATGGCTGCCCTGCTGCGTAAAAACAATATAATCCGAGTGATTTTGCAGAATCTGGCATCTCCAATACATTTTCAGAGCAGCACTCCACCCGTGTATTGGATCAGCCCTGAGTGCAGTTGTAGTAGCACATCTCCACGAGGACAAATCAGGAATCCAACGTGGGAACATTAACAGTCACTCAGCCTGGCAGAATGTTAATAACAACCATGTTTCAAAGGAACACATGAGGTTTAATTTGTGGAGCTGTTTGAAATGATAATTATCCCTCGTCCAATGATAGAGTGGAATGCACCCTCTGGTATAGTATTGGGCCATAGAGATCAGGTTCGCAGCAAGCTCGGTCCCAGGGCTGTGCACTACATTTCTCCTCAATATTCCAAAACTATGAAGAGGACTTAAATTCGAGTCTCACAGCACCGCAATAGTCGTGGAATTGGTATCGTCACAGGATTCAGGCCGATGGGGAAATTACAGAATGCAAAAAATTAATTCAAAATTAATTCTACTTTATTCTAAAAACAATATTTTTATATTTCTATGTTATCATTGCTAATACTTTCATTCTGTTTTCCATTATCATTTACCTCCTGCTGATCCTAATCTGTACTCCTTGATTATTAACTGTTGCTCTGTTAAAGCTATTCCCAATCGATTGCTGGCCATCAGTGTAAATGTGAGATGTATCTGACAATTTGCTTTTTCAAGAACATCCACTTTTCATATTAAAATGTTTAACTTAAGTACTCAGTCTATCAATGATCTCCCTCGGAAAATAATCGGGCGAGACTTTCTTCGTGTGCAACAAAAATTATATCAAACATTCTTTATAATATAGGTTTGCAATTCTGTTACATGTAGCACCCCATGGTTTATGTGCCATTATGGATTGACAGTGACACTGCTGTTTAATGAAGGATGTACAGAAGAAGGGGTTGGGGTCTTTAGAACTTCCTTTCTGTTGCTGTTCTTCACCTGCCTTGGAGTATCACTGTCCAGCAGACGGTGCTGTGAGGACATTGCACAGTTGCTGCAGTCAGGTTATTTGCATGATGTGGAGGCAGTTTACACAAAGTCATTGACAAATAACTAATTTTCTAACTCTGGATTTATTTGTTCATCCCAGTGTTTAAAGGAGCCAGCTAATGATGCAGCAGAACACAGAAGAGATTCAGCATCTTCCCATTACTGCAAAATATAGAGACAGGAGAGCTTTAACTGGATTGTGTAATTAAACAATCTCCACAGAATGGAACAGGGAATCAGTCTCACATTGCAATTCCCCATTGACCTTTCTGATTTTGGTCTGTTATCTAACTAAAACATAGAAGGAATATAGCATAAATTATTGAAATAATTATGTGCTGGAAACTGATTTACGTCTTTGCAGGGGTATTGGCTACATGATAAAAGTGCTTGGGAGACAATTTTTGCCTGTTCAGAGACACATTAGCCGATCCCACTCCACAACTGTAACGTCTCTGGACTTGCGGTTTCCACCATACATCCGACGGAGTTATGGTGGTGGAGGAAATTCCTGGCCATTGTGACTTCCATTTGTGCATAATGTCACTGGCATGAAAATGATGCAGAGTCCTCCTGACTTAAAAAAATTGACAAATGCGTGTTCATGAAATTATTCCAATAATTTGTGCCCCAAACATCATTCTTTTTAGGTCTCGGTCTTAGCCCAGCATAAAACAAGGCGGTGATGTAGCTGCAGCACCAGCCGAATTTTCCTCTGTCCGCGGCAGGCTCCCTCTCGGTGGTGCGGAATCACTGGGAGCACACCCTGGATTCTAGGTGATCCTTGACCCAGGAAAGTGGGCTGGGGGTCATGGTGCGGTCACAGAAGTAGACAGAAGAGGGGAATTAAGTCCCTTATTTCCGGTCCAGTTTGCACTGCAGTTTAGCACAATGGAGTCAACTGTTAATTACATTTCTACTAAATCCGAGGAGATTTAATGTAACCACTGCAAATCTACAATGTGTTATTGCTTCTATCCAGTTATCCATTTACTATTTAATAAATCTGTTTGGCAATTTATAGCCTAAACTATCATCTCGTACAATGTCTCTCTCTCCACAGATGCTGCCTGGCCTGCTGAGTGTTTCGGGCAATGTTTGTTCTGTGAGTTAGTGATGTTGGTTGTGGGATGAAAAGAAAGCGCTTTCCAGCCAATTAAGTACTTTTGAAGAGTATTCAGTGTTGCAATGCAGGAAATACAGCAGCCAATCTGCTCACAGCAAGATGACACAAACAACAATGAAATAAATGACTGGATGATCTGTTTCAGCGATGTGGGTTGAGGGATAAATATTGGCCAGGACACCAGGGGAGAACTCCCCTGCTCTTCTTTGAAATCGTGCCGTGGGATCTTTTGTGTCCTGAGAGAGCAGACTCAGACTTAGTTTATCATCTCATCTGAACTGGAGTGCCAACCTAAATTTTGTGTTCAAGGCTGGAGTTTTCACCTCTACGTTGGGTTGGGTGCGTGCGGGCGGTGTAGCAGGTCTGAAACGCGATGTTGTGAGCAACGTGCTGCTCAGAGCAACTTTCACTTAATGGCCCCAATTCAAAAACTCGTGCGCATTTCCCGATCCGATTAAATGGTATGGGTCTGATGACATCATCGATGACTCGTTTCTAGCGCCCATATTTAAAGGAGCCTTGCACTGAATTCACCTGAAGGTTCCGAGAGGAGGGTGGAAGGAGTGAAAGAAAAGCCACAGGAGAGCTGAAACTTTTGAAACATGGATAGCCAAAGGCAGTGGGCTGCACCCCGGTTCTTAGATTCTTCCTTGCATACTCTGATGGAGGCTGTCAGAGCAAAGGAGGCCTCCACAAGCAACAAAAAGAGCCTGGCTGGATATTGCTGAGGAGGTCAACAGCAGGGATGTGGTCAGGAGGCCCTGGGTACAGTGCAGGAAGAGATTCAATGATCTCATGAGATCAGGAAAGGTGAGTGCAATGCCACACTCACCCTCGTCCTGCTGTGCCTGTCATCACATCCCCATCACTCTGCCTTCCCAAGCCTGCTCCTGCACATCATTCCTCACACCAACATACCTTGCACATCCACCCATCCCTCTCTATGTACATACTCACATCCCCATCTGACTAGCCGCCCCCCACACTAACCCTCATCCTAATGCAATCATAGCAAGTAACACCACAGAAGGAGACCATTTGGCATTGGCACCCCACTCCCTCAGAGACCCCCTCTACAGATGTAACCCACACATTCCTTACACTCATTCCATCCCTCTCACTCAAACTTCTCTTCTTTCCCTCCTTGCAGGAGAAGAGAGCCCACAACAACAGGGAGAGGGAGAGGGAGAGAACCAGAGGTGGCTCTCCAGTAATCGCACATCTCACAGCAGCAGAGGAGGCGGCTCTGGAAATTTCTGGAGCTCAAGAGACGCTGGCGGTGGGAGATGGAGAGAGGGGCACAGCCCGGCAGCCTGGTGACAGAATCACATCTCATAAAGCCACATGGTGTACAACAGTCACCCATATAGTGACTGATGTCAGCAGCCAGTGAAATGTCATCAAGTGCATAATGGTAACGTTACCCATTCTTATTATAATACTTCTAATTCATCTGTTTACTCTCCCCCAGGTCCATCAACTGCTCCCCCACTGTCCAGCCGGAGGAGGAAGACGACTCCTCAGAGGAACATCCAGCCTCTGAGGGTGTCTCACAATTCACTAGTGAGCAAGAGGAGATGGTGGAGACAGGGACAGAAGTGGAGACTCCTTGCCGGAGGGCGCAGGATGCTCCCAGCTCTGCTCAGCTGCATGCAGACGCTGAGCCTCGGGGGCCATCGAGAAAGAGGGCGATCCTGGAGGGGCAGCAACAATTGCATGAGGCTCTGGCAGCTTTTGTAGCTGCGATGTCTGCAAATGTTCAAAGAATGGAGGAGTCCATCTCCAACATGAGCACCACCATGTCGCAGGCGATGGCGACTGTAGGCTCTTCTATGGAAAGGATGACCACCTGCATGGAGCAGCTAATGCGCCACTCACATGAGCACGTGCTAGCTGTGGACAACAGATGGCAGAGGCTCATAGACCTCCTCTCACGGAGGGATGTAAATGTTGACTTGGGCCTTCATCGCCCCACTGTTGTGCAGCAAGGTGCTCGCCAACTCCTTGCTAACAGGGAAGTGCAGGTGGCCCATGAGAGGGATGATGGTGAGGGGGGACATGGAAGTGGGGGCTCCTCTCAAAGCACTCACACTTCTCCCCCATTGCCTCCCCCTCAGTCAGAGCCCCAGATGCCTTCTCGGATTGCGATGGCCGAGTCTGCCCCTGCACAGTCGCAGGAGGAGCAGACTTTGGCAGGGCCATCAGAGGCTCCAAAACCCAGAGGACATCCGCCAAAAGTGTCTACTCGTCGCAGCCTGCAACTGCCTCTGCTTAAGCCACAGGGGTTGCACCTCGTAGAAGCACTCCCAAACGAAAAATGACACAAAAGTAGATGCACAAGGGTAAGCACATGGGTGTATCAAAAAATGTTAGTGCTAAGTTTCATTGGTTTTGATTGCACACATAAATGTTTTTGTTTGCATCACGTTCAGGTGTTATCCATTTTTGCCTCAAACCTTGGAAGTGGCTTTGTCACTTGGAGTGAATGGTGACACATTATTTAACCTCGAGCATTGGGCCTTTGGGTGAGAGCAATGGCTTGGTCATTGTAGGGATGCTTTATGGTGTTGTTGGCGGGGGGTTGGGTGGGTGGTATGGGGGGAGACTTAGTACAGCATGTGATAGGCATGTGGTTGCATTGGAGCAAGTTAAGTAAATCTGGCCATGTTGACGCCATCCCGGGCCTCCCGAGCAGCAATGTGTGCCGCTGCTGGTGGCATCTGCATCTCAGCCTCCTCCTCCTCTTCCTCCAAAGAAGCTGTGCACCTTGCTCCTCCTGCAGCTCCAACCCTCGCTGCTACACTATGTTGTGTAGCGCGCAGCAGACAATGATGATTCTGGAGACACTGGCTGGTGCATACTGAAGGGCTCCTCCCGATCTGTCAAGGCATCTGAAGCGCATCTTCAGCATGCCTATTGCTTGTTCTATGACACATCTGGTGGATGTGTGGCTCTCATTATAACGCTGCTCGGCTCAGTACTTGGCCTCCTCAGGGGTGTCATGAGCCACGTCTTAAGTGGATAGCCCTTGTTTCCAAGCAGCCAGCCAGAAAGTGTGTTTGGAGGTGCAAAGAGCTGAGGGAGGGTGGACTGGCGCAGGGCGAAAGAGTCATGACAGCTGCCAGGGAATCTGGCACACACATGCATAATCATCGAGCTGCATATTGAGGGAGTGGAAACCTTAGCGGTTCACAAACACTCCCGGCTGATGATGGGGTGCCTTCATAGCCACATGTGTGCAGTCGATGATGCCCTGCACCTATGGGAAGCCAGCCAGAGTCGCAAAGCCGAGCACCCACTCAGTAACACTGGCTTCATCAGTGGCAAAGTTGATATAATGGGCTGACTTGTCAAATATGGCATCGGTGACCTGGGTGATGTGGACGGCCGACTGGGAGATGCCGCAAATGTCTGCTGCAGATCCCTGGAAGGAGCCTGAGGCGAAGAGGTTGAGGGCGCTGGTGACTTTGACAGCCACTGTCAAGGAGTGTTCACCAGGTCCTCTGGGCAGAAGGTCTTGTTCCAGCAAGCTACAAATGTCTGTGATGACCTGGCGGCTGGCGCGAAAGCCTGAGCCTCCTGAAGCACTGCTGCTCAGTCATGTTGAAGAAGCTCATCCTCTGCCTGTATACACTGTGTTGGGGGTATCGCCTCTGGCGCGCTGCAGCCCTGTGGTGCCCCCTCTCTCCTGTGGAGTATCAGGCCGTTGAGGAGAAGGCTGCTGTTGTTGTTGCTGCTGTTGTTGTTGCTGGTGTGGCTGGTGTTGGTGGTGGGGCTCACCTTGGTTCAAATCTGACGACAAAGGTGAGACAGTATAAGTGGCACCCATGCTGATGTGGTAGATGGCAGATCAAGTAGAGCTCAGAGGGCCAATCCCTCAATATTGGGATAGTGAGTAGCAATGTGGTGAGAGTGGCTTCCGAGGTTGCAGAAATGACCTGCAAACTCCAGAAACCTAAATCTGTGCACAAAATTGAGTCATCAACAGCCTTTCCCTTAGGTAACTAATGAGGTGTAAGGTGTGTGTATTTATCTGGGATATAGATAGGTTCAGTGAGTGGGCAAAGATCTGGCAAATGGAGTATAATGTGGGAAAATGTGAAGTTGTCCATTTTGGCAGGAAGAATAAAAAAGAATCATATTATCTAAATGGTGAGAGATTGCAGAGCTCTGAGATGCAGAGGGATCTGGGTGTCCTAGTGCATGAATCACAAAAGGTTGCTATGCAGGTACAGCAAGTAATTAGGAAAGCTAAAAGAATGTTATCATTTATTGCGAGGGGAATTGAATACAAAAGTAGGGAGGTTATGCTTCAGTTATACAGCGCATTGGTGAGACCACATCTGGAGTACTGTGTACAGTATTGGTCTCCTTATTTAAGGAAGGATGTAAATGTGTTGGAAGCAGTTCAGAGAAGGTTTACTAGACTAATACCTGGAATGGGCGGGTTGTCTTATGAGGAAAGGTTGGACAGGCTAGGCTTGTATCCGCTGGAGTTTAGAAGAGCAAGAGATGACTTGATTGAAACATATAAGATCCTGAGGGGTCTGGACAGGGTGGATGTGGAGAGGATGTTTCTTCTTGTGGGAGAATCTAGAACTAGTGGTCACTGTTTAAAAATAAGGGGTCGCCCATTTAAGACAGAGATGAGGAGAATTTTTTTCTCTCAGAGGGTCGTGAGTCTTTGGAACTCTCTTCCTCAGAGAGCGATGGAAGCAGAGTCTTTGAATATTTTTAAGGCAGAGGTAGATAGATTCTTGGTAAGCAAGGGGGTGAAAAGTTATCGGGGTAGGCGGGAATGTGGAGTAATCGGATCAGCCATGATCTTATTGAATGGTGGAGCAGGCTCGAAGGGCCGAGTGGCCTACTCCTGCTCCTAATTTGTATGTTCGTATCTGGTATTCCCAGCTGTCAATTAATGCCCTCACACAATGGCCACTGAACTTTCGCCTCCCCTTCACAGGCGAGGTTTCCGAGCTGCGTGCTTCCCATGCTCATGCCGTTAAATTCAGAAGCTGCAGTTAAAAACCCTGCTAAGAGTCTGATAACAAGCATTTAATTACTTTAATTAGGTCGCTCGCCTCTCCCGATCGAGTCCGTGGCACGCTGGGAAACACGCCCAAGTTAAAGGCACGAGGAGGCGGGATGACGGCGGGTTCCTGACGCACTGCCTATTTTCGCTATTTTTACAGCCGACCCACCTCCAAACCCGCACGGCAACGGGAAAATTCCGGCCCAAGTCACTGGAGTGGAGCTTGAACCCACGACTTTCTGACCCAGAGGCAAGAGTGCCACCACTGAGACACAGCTGACACCTCACAACTGAGCACCAACCATTTGAAACAACCAGCATAGTTACATGCACTACAGGAGATGTTGATATTGATGTAGATGAGGAAACACAGGGTGAAGCAGTGAGTACTGGTATGAGGATAGCAGTGGTGGTGGTTGATGAGGGTCATAAGAACATAAGAACATAAGAAATAGGAGCAGGAGTAGGCCAATCGGCCCCTCGAGCCTGCTCCGCCATTCAATAAGATCATGGCTGATCTGATCCTAACCGCCAATCTACTATCTATCACAGAACCATCTCCTGCATCTAACAGAATTGCACACACGAAATAGGAGCAGAATCAGGCTACACAGTCCCTGGGCCCGCTCCACTACCCACAGGGCCATGACCGATCCGAACCTAGACTCATGTCCAAATTCCTGCCCGCTCCCCGTAACCCTTAATGCCCTTTACTTCTAGGAAACTGTCTATTTCTGTTTTAAATTTAATTAATGTTGTAGCTTCTACAGCTTTTTGTGGCAGCATATTCCATGGACCTACCACCCTCTGAGTGAAGTAGTTCCTCCTCATCTCAGTTTTGAAAGAGCAGCCCCTTATTCTAAGACTATGTCCCCTAGTTCTCGTCTCACCCGTCATCGGGAACATCCTCCCCGCATCCACCCGATCCAACCCCTTCACAATCTTATATGTTTCAATAAGATCGCCTCTCATTCTTCTGAACTCCAATGAGTAGAGTCCCAATCTACCCAACCTCTCCTCATATGACCACCCCCTCATCCCCGGGATTAACCGAGTGAACCTTTTTTGCACTGCCTCGAGAGCAAGGATGTCTTTCCTTAAGTAAGGACACCAAAACTGTATGCAGTATTCCAGGTGCGGTCTCACCAATACCTTGTACAACTGAAGCAATACCTCCCTATTTTTATATTCTATCCCCCTAGCAATGAAAGCCAACATTCCATTTGCCTTCTTAATCACTTGCTGCACCTGCATACTAACCTTTTGAGTTTCGTGCACCAGGACCCCCAGATCCCTTTGCACTTCAGTACTCTCCAGTTTCTTGCCATTAAGATAATAAATTGCTCTAGGATTTTTCCTGCCAAAGTGCATCACCTCACACTTTCCAGTGTTGTATTCCATCTGCCAAATCTCTGCCCACTTACTTAGCCTGTCTATGTCCCCTTGCAGGTTTTTTATGTCCTCCTCACTCACTACTTTCCCTCCCATCTTTGTATCATCTGCAAATTTTGATATGTTACACTTGGTCCCTTCCTCCAAATCGTTAATATAGATTGTGAAGAGTTGGGGACCCAGCACTGACCCCTGTGGAACACCACTAGTTACTGATTGCCAGTCTGAGAATGAACCATTTATCCCAACTCCAGCTAGTACAGGGCATCAGCTCTTAATGGGACTACATGCAAACAGACTGGTAGAGCACCAGAAACATGTTGAGTCATTTACTGCTTTCCATATATAGTGGAATGTTGTCTGGATATTATGCAAGAAACTAACACCCAGGTATGCACTGTCTTCCCCCATGAGTGATGCCATGGATTTCCGGTTGTCTGTACTGCAGTCTGCCATTCAGTACATAATCTGAAAGGGAGACCTCACTTATACAGGCCATAGGAATAGTAACAGCGCATCTCATAAATCCTCCCACTGTTTCAGTGGAAGCTTTGGGGTCAAAACTCCGAATACATTCATGGTTGTCTTCTACTCACTTGGAGAACGGTTACAGGGAGGAATGAGAGCAGTTCTGAAACCTCATATGTGGCCTCTTCCATGCTCGGACAGATCAGCAGGCAGCATGAGGATGTGGCCTCCACCAGCAACATGCTTGGTCTAGCACAGGTGCAGCCACTTGCTGGGTCACTAGAAATGAAATAATTTAATAACATTGGAAGGACAAGCACATTTTTTGACTCCTTATTTTCCAACTGTTCCAATGGTCATTCTCCATCTCTTTAAATCTCACAAGCCTTAGCATTGGTAAGGTAAATGCCCTACTGTTTCTGGCACACCTGGGTTGTCATTAACATCAACAGATGTTATGTGGCATTATATACCCTCCTGCACAAATAACAAAATGAAAACAATGAGCCCAAAGTGGCAACAGCATAGGAGAACCCTGGTACGGACGCAGTGCATCAGAATGGACACCACTAGCAAGATCAACTCGCTATTACTACATCTTGCAATCTGTCATGCTTTGTTTGCGCTAAAAATGAATGTGACATCAGATGATTTTAACCCTGCATAATTTATTGATGTGGCTGTGCTGGAATTGTGTGTACAGTTTTGAGCACCCAAATATCACATTCCTACATTAGGAAGCGTTGAGAGAATGAGATGCATGATTCCAGAACTTAGGGCTCTAAACTATGAAGACACTCACAGAACTGAACTTGTCTTCATCAGAGATAAGATTGAAAAAGAGCACGGGCCACTTACTTAAAATAATGGTAGGTACAAATAATAAAACAATATTAATGCATGCATTAAAATAATTCTTTAGTTTGAGTTTCAATCACAGCATGAGAAAAGAGAAGCACAAAATTAACAAGGCTCCAGTGAGACTTGAGATAGGTGGAACTTTCATTTGCTCATGGTAGTGAAAATGTGGAAAACCCCCAGAGAAAGCAATTCATGCTAAGTTGATTACTTCCTTTAATGAGAGTGCTGGATGAATATCTGGCTAAGATTGTTATTAAAGGTTGTAAGAATAACGATAGTTGTAGATGATTAAACGGTCCACCAAATACAATGATTCCTGTGCTGCTGGATTCTTGGATGAGTCATTTGTGCAATCCAACTTGTCACAGTTGAATAGTGTGAGCGTAAGGATGGATTACTATCTGGGAGTTTCATTCCAAGTTTACAGATGACAGTAAGATAGGAGGCACAATGGGCCAGAAATTCAGCTCTCCGGCTTCCTGCGGGTGCAAGCATCGCGCGCGTACTTGCCTACCGCGCCTGCCGTTGTGCTTCAGGCCCACGAGGACTTCGGGTCCTGGGCCTCCTCCAGCTGCCGGCGCACAGTGCTTGCGTATCCCAGGGGCGCAGTTAGTTCGAAGCGTCCCCTGGGATCACGTGGGCCATGCAGGGCATTTTCATTCATAGATTTGACAGGAAGACCTGTCAAATCTATGAATAGAGATCGGCCCTAAAACCACACTTAAACTTCAAATAATTTTTTTTTTAAATCACATTTTTAAAATAACTATAAGCTACATAAATTAACTACTTTAAACAAAAATTAAAATTTTTGAAAAAATTAATTATACTTTTTAACAGTGCTAAAAATAAACTTACCTTTCTTTAAAGTATGTAATAAAGATAAACCTGTTGAAAAAAATTTTAAATTGTAATTAATTAACCACTTACCTTGTTAAAAACAGGCCTTGCGCCTCCTTTTTAAAAGCGCAACTTCTCCATACTTACCCTCACGGAGAAACCTGAAAAAAAAACAAAGTTCGCTGCGTGCGCGCAGCCTCTCCCGCGCACGCGTTCGACCTCTGAACCCCTCCCTTCAGGGGAACGGAAGTTCCGGTTTTCCGCGCATTCGCAGTGCACGCAGGAAACCGGCACTTCAGGTGGCCTTACGAGTGAGTACACAGCGCGTACTCACCCGACAAGAGACGAATTTCTGGCCCAATAAGTTGTGTGGATGAGAGGATGAAGTTACAAAGGGACATAGACAGACTAAGTGAGCGGGCAAAACAATGGCAGATGGAGTTCAGTGTGAAGACATCCACTTTGGAAAGCCAAATCGGAATTTTTTTTAATGGTGAGAGACTAGGAGCTACGGAAGATTGGATTTCAAAAGTGAGGAAGCGGTGCTTCAGTTCTACAGAGCCTTGGTCAGGCCCCATCTGCAGCACTGCATTCAGTTTTGGGCACCGAACCTCAGGAAAAAAATAGCGGCCTTGAAATCATGCAGATTCACCAGAATAATACTGGAGCTTAACATGTTAAATTATGAAGACAGCGTGCATAAACTTGGCTTGTATTCACTTGAGTTTAGAAGGTTGAGGGGTGAGCTATTCAAGGTGTTTAAAATGATAAAACGATTCGATAGGATAGATACAGAGAAACTATTTCCCCTGGTGGGGGAATCCCGGACAAGGGGGTATAATCTTAAAATTAGAGCTAGGCCATTTAGTAGTGAAATCAGGAAGCACTTTTTCACGTAAAGGGTGGTGGAAATCTGTAACTCTATCCCAAAAGACTGTGGCTGCTGGGTCAATTGAAATTTTCAAGACTTGATAGAATTTTGTTCGGTAAGGGTATCAAGGGATATAGAGCAAAGGCAGGTAAATGGAGCCGAGATACAGATCAGCCATGATTTAATTGAATGGTGGAACAGGCTTGAGGGGCTGATATTTCTATGTATACTTTAAGGGTTGAGCAGAGATGTAATGGCCCAGAATTTGCGGTCAGCAGCGAAGGCATTCGCCACTGGCCCCCAAGTACATTTCACACAAGGATCTCACGATCCCTGTGTCGAGAACTTCCGGGTTTTTAGACATTCAATTCAAATCAATGAAGTATAATGGGGATTCCCTTGTGCGAACTGCTGTGACATCAACAATCTGTCTAAGCAGCCAATCAAAACGCAGAATTCTCACAGCGAACAAGGAAGTGAGTAAGCTCTTAAAATTCTAACTTTTTAAAAATGTTATAGAGAGAGCAAAACAAAGATTGGGGCTCTCACGTGGGAAAAAGGCAAAGCTGAAATAAAGATGGAGAAATTTTAAACTCATTGGGCTGGATTTTGAATGACCTATGGAGTCGGGTTTGGAGGCGTGTGGGGGGTTAAATTTGCGGGGTCGGGGTTTCCGACCCTATCCCGACTCCATCCCGCCTCCACGCAATTTTGACATAATCAGTCGCGGGGTTCCCGATTCCGTCCCGCCTCCAAGAGGCGGGAGAGGCCATGAAAGCCCTTAACAAGCTCTAAATTGGCTCTGTAATGCCATTTTGAAACGCTGTAGCTAGTTTAACCCTCTTCTGACGTGAAGCACGCCTGGTGTGAAACACTCCAGTGAAACCTGGCGGGAGCACAAGTGGATAGCTGACTATCGGCTGCAAGTCCACTATTACAACGGAGATGTGATGAAGGTGGTAGTATTAGGTCTGAACATTGCCTCTGATGCTGCTGCATTGAATGCCTGGGAGGACTTACTTGGCAAAAAAATTCTCTCATTCTCTCTCTCTCTCTCTCTCTCTCTCTCTGTCCTCTACACCAACCCCCCCCCCCCCGCCCCATTGCATCCAGGTCCACTCACATCAAAAGCCAGGCAAGTCCTCTCTCACCAACAGTCTCTGAGACTAGGCAGTCAGTAATGATGACATCATCAGAGGCAACTTTCAGACTGAAAACACTAATTAGTTCATGGGTTCCCACATGCTCCAACTCAATTGCCCAATTAAGTGAAAATTGCATCAGGCACCCACATTAATCTGGAGTCGGAGGGGAAACACAAAATGCGGATTACACGACCCCAACCCAACCCCAAGACAAAATCCAGCCCATTTTTTTAAAAGTTTCTTAAAAAATTTAATTTTTATTAAAATGGACAAATTTGACACTGCACAAAATTTAAATTCGTTTTCCAGCCCCTTAACCTTTGGTTAGCAGTCAATACACTGTTAAACCCCCAGTTACACCTAATCCCTTTGGGTCTAATTTTTAGTGGGGAAGTTAGCCACATACTTACTGCGGAAGAGCCAAAGTTTTCGTCAGTTTCCCTGATTTGGCTGATTACACAGATTGCTGGCTCTGTGGGTGGGGCACAACGCAGCCTGTGTCGGAGCTGTCAATGACAGACCGCAACTTCAGGATTTCCACATGTGCCTGCGCACGCGCCAAATCCCGAAGTTGTGGTCAGTTTCAAAGGCGAATGACGACGAGATACCCCGAGACTTGATGATTTGGTCCTCAAAGCCCAGACAACTCAGTCTTATTTATGTTTATATTTCTTTTTCACTGGCTTGTGAGGTTTGAATTTTGGCGGACTGCAGCTTTGAAAAGTACCTTTTTTTTTTAGTGTTGTTGCCTCCTTGGTGGATATATCCTACGTCAGAACACCAAGATTTGTTGGTATCCACAGTCTGAGATATGTGGAAGCTAATCGGAACATTGATTTAAAGTTTATATGTGGTTCAGAGGCTCTGTGGTTTGCAGCTTTGCAGTCCATGAACAGCTTGGACATCCCTGGCCTAATGGGCAAAGTCTCCTATCAGCCTGACACTAAACCATATAGACCAGAATAACCCAGTTTCAATTCCCCAAGAATCAACACCTTCAATATTGGAGAGAAAATGAGAAAATCACTCAGTGCCCACACAAACAGCTAATGAATCTGACAGTCCTTTATGAATATATTAAAGTTTCTGTGTCTTAGGGATGAGTCCTATGCTTTTATTTTGAGGTTGGTAGGTTTGTCTTTTGATTCAGAGGCCCCAGAACAAGTAATTATGATGTCAAAACCAGCCTCAATAATGCTTGATAGTGTACCAGCCTCCTAAAATTTTCAGTGAGCACAAACGTAGAGCCTTTCTCTACTAAAGCACAAGGAATTACACGTACCTATCTACCTACTTGCCACCCCAAAAATGTCCAGACTGATAAAGCCACCACAGGACATTTATGGTGCTTCCAATTGGAATTTGGAGACTTGTCCTTACCCCTAACCTACCCCACCCTCCCAAGACCGCGTTCCACATTTGATAGGGTTGGATCAACTGCAGTCACTTCTTCCTCACTGCAGTCTAAAAAGACTGTTCAATAAATTACTTATCTGGATTAATGCTTGGTGCCTTTTTAGTTAAAACTATGGAAAGCACAGCAAATAGTAAATTAATGGGTAGATTTACCTCTGGAATTATGTCGGCTCCTTAATGTAACTCCAGCAGACTGTTGGAGGAGGTGGGGGTGGGTAGAGAAAAATTAGATGGGGAGCTATTCTGCCAATCCCACACTCTGGAATTCCCTCCCTAAACCCCTCAACTTCCCTCTTCCCCTTTAAGATCTTCCTTAAAAACTCATCTTTCTGGTCACCCTGTCTAATTTCTCCTTTGGCTCTGCATTCATTTCCCTCCCATCTCTGTGAAAGGCCGTGGGATGTTTTTATACACTGAAGGCACTCGATAAAAGCAAGTTGCTGTTGTTGTTGTACTGAGTCAGCCAAAATCATTTCGCATCCAACTCATACCAGCAAACAAAGGCTTTCATCCAATCCGTCTGAATTTGAATCAAGGGTACTCTTGAATGTAAATTGTTTTATATTTATGTTTAAGTACCCTGATCACACAAGGAAAAAAAATCTTACAGGCAACAAAAGTATTTGGCAAAAAAAATGTATAATTTCTTTACTGGCAAGCTAGTCTGATTTTATTTTGAACAGAACAGTTTAAACCAAAGTATTTGACTGGCACTTAGTTAATTACACATTTATTTCCCGGGTGTGCTAAAAGGTCTGTAACTGAGAGAATGTGCACAGAGTGTCCAATTAATGTGCTGCCTACAAGCATATCTAAGCACAAAGCTGAAAGAATTTGAGAAAAACATGAACAATTCTTTACATTATCGGTCCTTTTCAGGCTTTAAAAGGTCTATGTTTGTTTATTACCATTTCTAAACTGCTGGGAGAAAAGTTCTCCATGTGCTAATGCTCGCCATGTCTCTTTATCCCACCAGTTTATCGCAGCCAATTCTCCACCCTCCTTTCTTCTCTTGAGTATTCTGACTACTTGCTGAGGTGTGTCGGCCATTTAGGACTGAGATGAGGAGAAATTTCTTCAAAGGGTTCTGAGTCTTTGGAATTCTCTACCCCAGTGAGCTGCGGATGCTCAGTCGTTGAGTCTATTCAAGACAGAGATCGATAGATTTTTGGATCTTAAGGGAATCAAGGGATATGGGGCTGGTGCGGGAAGGTGGAGTTGAGGTGGAAGATCAGCCGTGATCTTATTGAATGGTGGAGCAGGCTTGAGGGGCCAAATGGTCGACTCCTGCTCCTATTTCTTATATTCTTATATTTCATTCTTCATATTTAAGCCTTGATAGAGAGTGTCAGCAGTCTAATCAATCCAGTGAGGGAGAGCATCACAGCTAACAATGCTAAATAACAATCAGAAATAGGAATCTGGTCAATTTTCCTGTCCCTAACTTAAAGATGATAAAGTCAATCGCAGAACCTCGATTGCCAGCTGAGATCAGCTAGCTTAACACACATCAGGGAATGAACTGAGTGAACCCACTGAGCTATTACAAGAGCAGCAGTCCCTCGCTAAGATTAGTGATTCTTATCCTTCTCTTATCAGCCTTATATAGCTGTGAAAATTATTAAGTTAGCCTTTGATGAACTATGTATAATATAAATTTAGTGAATTTATGAAATGCCAAAGTGTAGCAGCAGAGGCATCATTACCCATTTAAAATTTATTGTCAGTAATCAACCAAGTAAATTTGATGGCCCAGATTATGAGGGAGCAATAGCAGTGAGGCTGTCAGCACTCACCGTTATTATGGCGTAAATCGGACAGCAACTTCTGGCGTCCGCACATGCGCAGTTAAACATGGAAATCAGGAAGTTGCTGTCTGAGTTGCCCTGCTCCTCCACAAGCTTTGCTACACCGGTATCCCGCCGAGAGATTCGGCATTCAAACACATGAAGGGCATGAAGTTACGGTACTAACCCACTAGATACCCACTAAACACACCAGAAAAAGCTAGAGCTTGTCCATTCAAGTGTAAGTGAATTTTTAACGGCATGATAAGTCTTAATTACTATCAAACAGCCTCTCTGGCACTGAAAAGTTACTTTTACAAGTGTGGACTCTCATTCCTTCAGATTTTAATTATTGTTGGAGATTTTTTAGCTTTTTCATTCTGTCTCTTTTATCTCTCTCTTTTGATCCCTTTCTTTCCCTCTCTTTATTTTGCTTTCTGTAATGATTTTACATTTAATTAAATATTCTATCTTACACTTCCTGGTTTAGATTTTGCGTGTCACAGTGATGATTCTTCAATCTGATTGGTTGAGGAGACACGCTGTTGCTTGTCCTGTTCACATAGGTCCCAGATCCCCTGTAGAGGGGGCTGCACTGTTTCAGATGCCCGATGACTGTAATTTGCTGTGCAAAAGCCCACAAAAAGACCGTGGGCAGCTGTAAGCGTAATGAACAGCGATCGCTGTTCATTCTCCGCTGACCAAAAAATTCGGGACATTAAAAACAGATCTAGAACTGGTAAAAAAAGAAGAAAGAAAGGCTTGCATTTATATAGCACCTTTCACGACCACCAGATGTCTCAAAGCATTTTACAGCCAATGAAGTACTTTTGGAGTGTAGTCACTGTTGTAAAGTGGGAAACGCAGCAGCCAATTTGCGCACAGCAAACTCCCACAAACAGCAATGTGATAATGACAAGATAATTTTTTTTTTATGTTGGTTGAGGGATAAATATTTGCCAGGACACCGGGGATAACTCCCCTGCTTTTCTTCGAAATAGTGCCATGGGATCTTTTATGTTCACCTGAGAGAGCAGACGGGGCCTCAGTTTAACGTCTCATCTGAAAGACGGCACCTCCGACAGTGCAGCACTCCCTCAGCACTGCACTGGAGTGTCAGCCTAGCTTTATGTGCTTAAGTCCCTGGAGTGGGACTTGACCTTCTGCCTCAGAAGCAAGTGTGCTACCAACATTGAACATTGAAGCTACAATCAAATCCATTTGAATGTAAATCTGAAACAGAATTCTTAGTTAATTCTTGATGGCAGTAAGTCAGAAGTCCCAAATTGTTGATGATTAGGACTCTATTTCTCAAGATTTTATTTACAATAAAATATCTGTTTTCCACAATGGCTCTTTGCAATTGTTTCATATTTCATAGAGAATAACAGAATGCAGGGCGTATATTACTAATTCAAATGATGTCATAAAGTATGAGAGTAAACCTTGAGTACTTTACAACATCATCCAAACCTAGTCACTGAATCGCAGCTTAAAACACATTACCGATATGTATGCAAATTATATACACAAATTGTAAAATGTACAATGTTGTGACTAGGTCTTCACCACATCTTCCATTACCTGTAGAATATATTTCATGAGGAAATTTTTAAGGGACCATACTTTTATCTTTAATTAATGTATTTATATATTGTACTAAGCATTATGTAGGAGCTTCTCTGACTCAGTGAATAGGTTCGCTGCCCAGTAGAATACCGAGGTATACACATTGGGAAAGTCCCAACTTTGATCCCTGAGCCGTGTGCAATTAGCTGAGAAGAGAATGATACAAGTTCCTCTAAATAGGATCCAGTTAAACATCTGAAATAGCATTGGGGAAGCAAAGACTGTAGATTGGGGCACGACTAATTGAGGAAAGCCGGTTTGACATGTCAGGAACTGCAACCCTTTCCACAAGGATTTAGGGAGCGAAGGTATACAAGTCAAGGGACTGATGGGCAGTGTCCCAGAAGCATCTAGTGGACCAGTCATGGGTGGAGGAAGCTGGAAACAGATAACACCAGTCAACTGCTACAGTGCAGGATATTGCTAACTCACGTGCAGAACCCATGTGATGCATAGCCCAGGGAAGACTATGGGTACCAGAATCTCAGCAAGCTGTTGTTGAACCCCTGCAGGCAGCCAACACACTTAATCCTTCCACAATGGAATTATTTGGAATGAATGGCAGGTCGGTGTCACAAATCTGAAACAAAGCACCCAGCAGTCAGCAGCTCCTGCACGGAGTGAATCTTGGGAAATTGTGGGGGTGGCCTGTGATTTTACATCCGTGATTTACAAATTGCTCCCTGCAAGCACTACTCTCCACTGGGAGTGTTAAATCAAGGAATAACCTCATATTTGTCTTAGGTTAGGTAGCAGGTGACCAGCATAGGATGGCAATAGATGGTAACTGAACAACATAACAAGGAAGTGTAGGGCAAGGTGGTTTGGCAGATGTGATGTGCCCTTTAAGAAATGGGGTGGCTGTGACTCTTTGGAAGCCATCTGGATCTAGTTCCTGGTGCACCACTCTTCCGTGCTGTGTTGGCGATACCAGTGCTAATTCCTCATTAGCATTTTTCACCTTCTTACACTTCCATGCCTTTGCCATCCTGGTCACCAAGCTTCTGTTGAGGGTGAAGTTATGGAGCATGGAACAGATAATCATTATTCTGGAAACTTTGAAGGTGGGGCATTGTGAGAGGAGGGGTTGTACTGTAATGCTACCCCTGATTACTGAACAATGTAACAAGAGTGAAACTCTAATTTAAGATACCAATGCTGTGCTTATAGCATGAACTACATTGCACCTGATCTCCATGATTGGCACATGGGTGTCATGTGCAATGGCTACATAGGATAGCCTTGGTCACCTGGTGCCACCAATTCACTCGTCATTCTCCTTCAAATAAGGATGGTACAGATTATAGCCAATTGTGAGAGCTCTCAAGGAAGCAAGCATTGCTTAAATGCTGCTGGTCTCATACCATGTCCAGACTGAGATTAAAACACCCCTTTCAGATCATCTAGAGCATGGCATTGTGCACAGGGAACCCAGCATAATTGTAGGTGATGATCTGCTGGACTTTGGGAAAGATAGCAATTCTGTGGGTTTGTGTTATCTTCTCTTGTTGTTCCTCTTGCTCGGTGGTGAAAGTGATGAAGTCATTAGCCCTTCTGAATTAATGCATCTATGACCTACTTCGTGCAGCTATAGGCATCAAACTGATTGGCGCTGCCGATGTTCCGACGTTCCCTACATTAGCCTGGAAGGAGTCAATGGCATGAAAAGTAAAGGCAGTGGTCACCTTGACAGCTATTGGCAGTGTGATCCCTGGGCTCGAATTTCCTTGAGGGTTCCACTGGACTCCTGCTGTAATTCTGTCCATAGGAACCCACCAGAAAGCATCCATTTTTCCTTTTCTAAGCTTATCAAGCTCATTGCTAAATTTATTGCTGAACTGGCCTATTATCCAGGGGTGACCTCTGGCACTGACCCTGTCAAGGTTTGTGGAGGCAAGGAGAAATCACCTAATTTAAATATCCTGGGTGGGTGCCCGAACCATTAGGGACACATCTTGGGCATCTACTTGCCCCAGGAGGCCGGGACACCTGCTGAAGTGTACTGAGTCAAGGGTTGCTGATGCCAAGGAACCCCCCCTCAGAAAGAAAACACAAGGGACCCCTCAGCTTCCTTTGTAAGAGGTCTCTGTGTCTCAGGCCTAATCCCCCAAGGTGGACCCCACTTCTGTCAGTGGACAGGCCTGGAACACCTGGTCCTATTTAGCACTTCAGCCCGCTGATGTCCACGGGACCTCTTGGTCTGGGAGTCCCACCCCTGGCCAGGTCCCCTTCTGCATCAACAGCCTTGCAAGTGGCAGGCGGAGGCCCCAACCTCAATAATTCCTGGGTAAGGTCAGAACCTGGCGTATCTGGATCATAGCCACAAAGAGCAAGGATTTTCAGCCCCCTTGTGTATTTCAAAGGAATCAGAATTATAGTTGCAATATATAAGGTAGTCTCTTCCATCTGTTTCAAAAAGAACCCCCCCCCCCCCCCCCCCCCCGATTTTATCCCAGCACTTTCTGGTATCTTGTGGTTAATAAGCAGGTTTTTTTGCTATTACCTTGAAACTGCTGGCATATATCACACCTGTATGTCTTTGTTCATTCGGAAGCCAGTAAATCAATTCTGTAGCTTTCTGAATACAACCTTGGATTCAGAAGTTGATTGAGTGAACTCAGCACATCATTGCTTCTCTCATACACAGGGGTCTAACTGCTCGAATTCCGTTGAATATCAATCCATCCTGTATCCTATGTTCATCTCTAATATTCAATAATTCAGCAACCTGCGTTGGCACTTTCCTTCTTTCAGGCCAGCTTTGCTTATTGTCACTCTCAGCAACTTCAGGTCTTCATCTACTCCAGTAGCTTGTCGAATCTTGGTTATTCCATTCTCAGGTACAAGTATTACAGCATATTGATGAACAGTTAATAGGACTTCCTCATAGTCAACTTTTCTGGCCATGCGAGGTAGGTACATGCTGCTCAGTATGTGAGCAAGAAACCTCTCCCTGCTTTTTGTGAAGATTCCTCTAAGCACCAGATAACAACGGGGGTGAAATTTAACTTCAGCAGGGGCGCTAAACAGGCGATAGTGATTCCGCCGTCTGTTATTCACCACGTCCAATTATCCTTTCCATTGACTTCAGTGGAAAGGAAAATCGTGCAGAATGTATAACAGACAGCTGATTCGCTACTCCCCGTTTTGCGTATCCACCGCAGTTGAATTTCACTCCTAGCGCCTTCAACTTCTTCCACATAAAGCTTCAAATAAAGTGTATTTAATGATAACCAGTAACAATGATACAAGTCAGTAACTGCACTAGCACTTCACCTTCCATCTCTCTCTCTCTCCCTTTCTCATCACAAAATCCTTTGGATTTTGCATTATATCTCATGCTCAAATTTCCAAAGTCATCTGGGGAGGCTAAATTATGCTTCAGTTACGGAAGATTGAATGGAATGACGGGTAAAGACAAATAGCTGATGCCGTGAGAGGATGCCTCTTTAGGCTTTCTGACAAAAGCCAAGTATATTAGCACATTGGACTGGCTTTTGGATATTGGCCAATGGCTGTACATTCTGAGAGCAGGTCCAAAACTGCATTTTACGCTCACTGAGGGTTGTTGCAGTTCAAGGTACTACCGCTTGGGTTGTGAAATGCACCTACTATGTTCCCATGTGTACAATGTGCTGGTTGGTTTGAGAGGCAATTGTTGCGTACTGTACCCGTACAACATTGTGGTGGCATCACCCATTTACTGGACTGCCGGTAGGATCTGTGGCAAATGTTCTCCCAGTTGCAGAAAACAGGGCTGCAAGTAAAACGAAACAAATGTCAATTTTTGAGAAAGGAAATAGCGTTGTTTGGACATATTAGGCGTGGTTCTATGCTTCCAGCTGCGGAGCCATGCTCACAGAGAACACAATATTGTAGCCTGAATTTACTGTCCTGTGAGCATGCCCCCCTCCCCAATGGAAGCATTGGGATCGTCCAGATTCCCCTATTGTTTCTCCTCTAGGGGCATTAAGGTAACAGCTGTAAGGGACTTTCTACAACCTAAGATGGTTTTGAATATCAGACAGTTTCTTGGATTGCAGAATACTATTGAAAATTTATTCGGGAATATTCCATTATTGCACAGTCCCTAATTGCATTGACTCAAAGAGATACTCTACTTACGTGGTCCATGTTGTGCAAAAATATACCTGTAAAAAAGTACCTGTACTCTAACAAAAGCCTTCCTGGTTACATACAATGGGCTGGATGTTCCTCCAACTACACCAGCTGAAATGGGCATTATAGTAGCAGAGAGTTGTGGTAAATGAAGCGGGGAAGGCCTAATGTCAGATTCCTGCCCCTGCCACCGCTGCTGGAGATATTCTTACCCCCCATCAGGAACTCAACCACCTGCCCCTTGACCACCCTGCTACATTTAAATGATGATCAGCTGGGGGAGGGGGCCTGGGAGAACCAGCTGATTTTGCTGCCTCCTGCCTTAACTATCTCTTCCTCTCCCTCCACAGAACTTTCTGGGTTTTACATTAAATAGTCAACTTTCCCCTCCCTTTCCCGAGGGGTGCGACGAGCCACAGCTCCACTGTCCTACAACCCAAGGTCATTTTTGAAGAGGTGGCATCATTTAGATTCTTTTTCAAAATGGCTTCAAGCAGTTTCTGATCACTTTTCCCAATAATTTTCTTTCCAAAGTTGTAGCATTCAGGTTTTCCAAACCAATAACAATAGCTGAGTTCTTTTTCACTTTGAGCACAATTTATCTCCATTTCAGTTAGAGATCTTGAAGCATAAGCCGAGGCTGACCTTGCATGGGACATGCTCCCAGTCCTCCTTCAAATGCATTGCTCTGTACAATTACATGCTTATTGATGTCAGAATACTTTTGATCTGTATTGTCAGTGTGTGAGTGTCTGCTGGTTTGATCTGTCATAATTCTTAGCCTTCTGGTTAAGATCAAGTTTAGTATTTGTTCTTATCAGTTTAATATCTGACATGTCCCCTATCTTGGGGTCATTTTAAGAATGTCATCCTTGGTTTTGTGTTAGCACTCTTGCCTTTGAGTCACACGATTGTGGGTTCTAGCCCCACTCCAGGACATTAGTGTGTAATCTAGGGTGATACTTTAATGCAATACCAGGGGAGTACTGCTGCCTTTCCAACGAGATGTTAAACCTGTCTGCCTGCTCAGGTGGATGTAAAAAATCCCATGGCTTTAATCGAAGAAGAGCAGGGGAGTTCTCCCAGTTCTGCAGACATCTCATCCACGTCTCAGATAAGATGGCATTCTATGAAAGACTGTGCACTCCAGTATCGCCTGTTTGATATAATGCTGTTAACACCAGAAATAGGATTAGTTCGTTCTGGCTTATCCCTTCATTTTAAAGGGACAATAATTCCCTAAATAAAAAACTTTTTTGCCAAATGTTTCTTCATTTCAAACACACGACGCAATGGTATAAATCACAACAGCACACATCATTATATTGCCGAAATATGGTCTCATTGTGTCGAAATGATGCATGGCTCTTCTGGCTCTTCTTCCCAAACAAAGAAAAGGTCAAGAAGTTGTTTGCTTATAGACATTGCAGGGTAAACATTCTGATCAGTGGAATGAATGGCTTCACCAGCATAAAGTGGGTAAGTGGGGTCCAGAATCTGGGGCACAAAATGTCCAGATAACCACTTCAGTAATGGACGGCCCAACATAGTGGACCTGGTTATCCACTAATGATCCTGGCTCTCGCTCAGATTGTGCAAGGGCCTCTTACATTTTTGAAAACTATGCAAATGAAGGCCAAACTGGCAAACTTGCAAAATCCCAACGTTTACAATACACACAAGCTATGCAGTCAGCACACCCATTAAAACTAGATATTAAAAATTTTTTGCATTCTGGCTTGGATGCAAGGCAGTTCTTAAAGGTGGACTGCTCCAGTTCAGCACAGTGGCAGTTTCAGAGCTATGCCATCGATTGCAAATAGGCAACCTTATCATCATCAAAAACAACATGCATTTATAGAGCGCCTTTAACATAGAAGGAAAAGTCCCAAGGTGCTTCACAAAGGCATAGGTAACAATGGAATGCCGAGCAGACGAAGGAGATATTCGGTGGGGTGACCAAAAGCTTGGTCAGAGATAGGTTTTAAGGAGAATCGCTAAATAAAACAGGGAGGCAGAGAGGTTTAAGGAGGGAACTGGTGGCTGAAGGCATGGCCACAAATGGTGGGGTCAATGTCAGAGTTAGAGAAACAAAGAGATTGGGGAGAGATGGGGAAAATTGGGGAGATTGTAGGGCTGGAGGAGGTTCCCGCGACAGGGAGGGCCAGGGCCAGGGCCATGAAGGGATTTAAACACAAGGATGAGAATTTTAAATTTGAAGTGTTGGGAACCGGGAGCCAAAGTAGCAAGCACAGGGATGATGGGTGAGTGTGACTTGGTGCAGTACAGCAGATGTATACCGGCAGCAGAGTTTGGATGAGCTGAAGTTTACAGAGGGTGGAGAATGGGAGGCTGACCAAGAGAGCATTGGATTAGTCAAGATTGGTAGTGACAAAGGGGTGGATAACAGTTTTAGCAGCAGATGTGTTGAGGGAGAGGCGGAGACAGGCGATGCTATGGAGGTGGAAATAAGCGATGTTTGTGATGGAGAGGATATGGAGTCAGAAACTCAACTTGTGCTGGTCATTGTGAACAGTCTGGTTCAGCCTGAGACAGGGACAGCAATGTGAATGGCAGTCAAGGTGATCACTGCCCTCAACCTTTATGCCTCTGGTTCCTTCCAGAGCACCACAGAAGAACATCTGCAATGTGTGATGCACAGACGTAGCAGAAATGTTGAGGGAGGGGCGGAGGCAGGTGATGTGACCATGGTAAACTATCCCTCCTCGTCCTTCTCAACCTGTCTGCAGCCTTTGACACAGTTGACCACACCATCCTCCTCCAACGCCTCTCCTCCATCGTCCAGCTGGGTGGGACTGCACTCACCTGATTCTATTCTTATCTATCCAGTCATAGCCAGAGAATCACCTGCAATGGCTTCTCTTCCCGCTCCCGCACCATTATCTCTGGAGCCCCCAAGGATCTATCTTTGGCCCCCCCTCCTACTGCTCATCTACATGTTGCCCCTCGGCGACTTCATCCGAAAACACAGCGTCAGTTTCCACATGTACGCTGACGACACCCAGCTCTACCTCACCACAACCTCTCTCGAACCCTCCACTGTAACTAAACGGAGTGACCGCTACCAACGAACCGGAAGCTGCACAGAAGCATTCTGCGCATAAATGTCAACTCCCAAATATGAAAAAGTAACGTTCACCACAACCGATGGAGGAGCTGATAGCGATAAGCACACTCGGCGAGAGTACAATAAAACTCTCACAAGCTGACAACATCCGAATATCACCTTCAAGTCACATTTCCTCGTTAACTTGTACTGGGAGTTTTAGCAGTTCATTCTGATGAATTAATCACACCGCTGCCACTCTCTCCCTCTCTCTCTCTCTCTCTCTTCTCGCGTTTCTTCTCCACCCTCCCTCTCGTTTTCCTCCCCAGTCTCTTTGTCTAGCGCTCCTCTCTCTATCTCTCCGCACTGTCTCTATTCTCTTTCTCAATGATCCTTTTCCCAGCCGATTAAATCCTAACATCCTGCGCCTGCATTCTGTTCACCAGCCGCGTGTTCAAACCACCAGAGACAGAGGACCTGATAGCGATAAGCACACTCCGCGAGATTACAATAAAACTCTCACAATCTGACAACATCCGAATATCACCTTCAAGTCACATTACAGACCTCACAATACCTGAGATTTCCACCCCTCGCCTTTCTCTCTCACTAACCTGTGGGAAGTCCGTCGAGAATAAACAAAAAACCACTGGAACTGTGCATGCGCAAGGACTTTATGTCATTGGCAGCAGTCGTGTCCGTATCTAAATTGTCAGACTGCTTGTCCGACATCCATTACTGGATTGGCAGAAATTTCGTCCAACTAAATATTGGGAAGACCGAAGCCATTGTCTTTGGTCCCCGCCACAAACCCCATTCCCTAACCACCGACTCCATCCCTCTCCCTCTCGTCTGAAGCTGAACCAGACTGTTCGCAACCTTGGTGTCATATTTGACCCGGAGCTTCCGACCACATATTCGCGCCATCACTATTTCCACCTCTGTAACATCACCCGACTGAGAGCCCTGCCTCAATTCATCTGCTGCTGAAAGCCTCATCCATGCCTTTGTTACCTCTAGACTTGACTATTCCAATGCTCTCCTGGCCGGCCTCCCATCTTCCACCCTCCATAAACTTAAGCTCATCCAAAACTCGGCCACCTGTATCCTAACTCGCACCAAGTCCCGTTCACCCATCACCCCTGTGCGCACTGACCTACATTGGCTCCTGGTTGAGCAACACCTCAATTTTAAAATTCTCATCCTTGTTTTCAAATTCCTCCATGGCCTCGCCCCCCCCTATCTCTGTAACCACGTCCAGCCCTACAACCCTCCGAGATAGCTGCGCTCTTCCAATTCTGGCCTCTTGCGCATCCCTGATTTTAATCGCTTCATCAGTGGCAGCCGTGCCTTCAGCTGCCGAGGACCTAAGCTCTGGAATTCCCTCCCTAAACCTCTCCGACTCTCTACCTCTCTCCTCCTTTAAGATGCTCCTTAAAACCTATCTCTTTGACCAGGCTTTTGGTCGTCTGCCCTAATAGCTTCTTATGTGGCTCGGTGTCTAATTTTGTTTGATAACGCTCCTGTGAAGTGCCTTGGGACGTTTTACTATGTTAAAGAGGCTATATAAATACAAGTTGTTGTTGTTGTTCTTGAGGTGGAAATATGCGATCTTTGTGATGGAAATGATATGGAGTCAGAAACTCAGCTCAGGCTAGAATCGGACACTGAGATTGCGAACAATACTGATGCATTGGTCCTGATTTTATCGTGGGCTGGGATCAGTCCTTGTGAGGAACCTGACAGAGTAACAAGTTCGCATGTCAAGCCCCAGAGAGATTTTAACTTCGGAGCCTCATTTTAATATTCAGGCCCGCTCAAACCCGGCAGAGAGGAATTCGGGCGGCAGGAGGCCATTTCTGGGGGCCCACGGGAACGATCCCCGGTAGTCAGGTAAGTGGTGAGGAGCGAGCTCTGGATGTGATTCTGGGAGTGGGGAGAAGCCCGGGGCAAGGGAGGTGCAAAGGCTCTTTGTGGGGCCCGGAGATGCACTCCTGCTCCTGCTGGCCCAAAAGGATACTAAAAAAATTAAAACTTACTTTGCTGTGTCTCTTCTGGGCCTCAATCCAGCTCCAGCAGGTTTGGCCAACCGGGGAGCCACCACAGCTCCCCCACTCAGGCCTCAAGTTAAAAGATCCCATGGCACTATTTGAAGAAAAGTGAGAAGTCGCACAATACCAGGTTGTAGTCCAACAGTTTTATTTGAAAGGTTCACCTGATGAAGGAGCAGCCGCTCCGAAAGCTTGTGATTTCAAATAAAACTGTTGGACTATAACCTGGTGTTGTACGACTTCTCACTTTTGTCCACCCCAGTCCAACACCGGCATCTCCGCATCATGACTATTTGAAGAGTAAGGGAGTTCTCCCAGTGTCCTGGCCAATATTTATCCCTCTTTTAACACCATTAAACAGCATATCTGCTGGACATAAAAGATCCCACAGCACTATTTCGAAGAAGAGCAGGGTAGTTATCCCCAGTGTCCTGGCCAATATTTATCCCTCAACCCACAACATCCCTGACGAAAACAGTATATCTGCTCATTTATCTCATTGTTATTTGTGGGAGCTTACTGTGCACAATATTGGCTGCCGTATTTCCTTACAATACAACAGTGACTACAGTCAAAAGTACTTCATTGGCTGTGAGGTACTTGGGAACACCCTGTCATGAAAAGCGCTCTTGAATTGCAAGTTCTTTATTTCTTTCTTACTGCACAGTCCCACCAGGTCATTGTCATTTGCTGCATGACTTTGTTCTGCAAAGAGGTCTAATCCTGGAGGACCGAGGAGAATAACCAGCAAACAAGGCTCAGAGCAGGAGAGTGTACGGGGAAAGTCTAAGAACAGAAAGGATAAACAAAATGCAATGGATGTGGTTTGTATGGATTTCAAAAAGGGACTAATGGCAAAGGTAATGCCATAGGGAGTTAAGCAGAATAGGCCCACATAGATAGAGAGATGGTGGAAGGACAGAAAGCAAAGGGTAGGATTCCTAGATTGGAAAGATGTAGGGAGCGGTGTTGCACAGGGGGCTGCATTGAGCCCGCTCTTATTAGGGAACGATGTTTACATTTCCTGATAACACCAGACTGGGGTGTATGGCAAATTGTGGTGATCATCGTGAAAGGCAGCAGGGGAGACATAGATAGGCTAGCAGGATGGGAAGATTGGTGGCCAATGTAGTTCGCTGTCGATGCATTGGGGACGCATTGTTGGGTCACAGCCATGAAGGCAGAAGGATGGGTGGGCGCTTCCTGGGCCTTATCATTAACGAAGCAGGCACAGTGACGACCCCACGAGAGAGCCAGAAGATATTGCTTTTGCAGATAATGGACCGAGATTTTTAACTGGACACCTTCTGTTGAAGAATACGAAGCTGTTAAATTAATGCACATGTGCCAGAAGTTATCAGTTGCAATGTAGTGGTCTTCACATTCATTTGAAGCTTCTGTCTCCTGTGAATGAATTTGTTTTGTTGTGCCATGTCTGTGATGCACCAGCACCCCAAGCAGCAGTCCAGGCACCCCTGCAGTAGGCCTTGGAGGGAGCTGGTAAGAGGGTGGCACTGTGGGTGCCAGGCAGTAGGTAGAGGAACAGGGAAAGCATGTATGTCATTTATATTGCTGCACCATCTTCAGGCACAGTCAGGTGCCACACCAGAAAGGCCATTGAATGGCGGAGCAGGCTCGAGGGGACGATTGGCCTACTCCTGCTCCTGTTTCTTATGTTCTTATGTTCTTACGTAGAGGAAGTTTGAGAGAAGTACTATTCAGGAGCTGAATGGGAGTGTAGTATTAGTGGCCACTTTTCCTCTGCAGTGCACTCATTCCTGGGGTGTTATTTGTGAGCAGGGCAGAAAAAAAATCAACCCTATTATTTTCTGTGGCAGTGCATTCATTTCTTTTGGGCTGTACTCCCAAACTCTTCAGTGACTTCAGCTCGCAAGGTACAACTCCTGCCTCTTTCTATTTTAAGAGGCTACTGCAGGCCTTTAAATACCTGCAAATTCTGGCCATGTGTGAGCTCCTAGGCCACACCAACTTTATAGGCAGTAGCTCACCATCAATATTCAAATTGGTGCCGAACCGCAAGTTCAGGTAGAAATGGACTTGCCTTAATAGTCAGACAGGAGTCCTGCTATGTTCCATTTCCACCCCACTAATGTCACCATTTGACATTTTACCCTCAGTTTTCATATGAGTGAAATTAGCACACAATGGTCTAGAAATTGGATAAAGTCCATAAACGGGTGAGGGCACCACCCAGCGCCATTTACTTCTGCCTGTTCTAAGTGGTGCAGGCAGCACGCAAAATCCGTGCTACCTCCTCATTTACATGATTGCAGCACTGATCTCAGCGCTAAACGCGCTGCTGATTGACTTAGCACTCAACGGGGAGGGGGAGGGGCCAGTATCGGGTGCAGTCTACTGGCCAATAAAGTTTAGCCTAGGCGCTCTCCAGTACTTAAAGGGGAGGTGCTTTGTTGCAGAAGCACCTCATTGTCAGGTGAAAGCAAGGCATGACGCAATACCCGAGAGAAAGGCCAAAACGATTTTCTGATGCGACACTGGAGGCCTTGGTCCTGGGGGTTCAACGACGATGGGACGTCCTATACCTGCATGGGGGCAAGAGGCCTTCAAGGTTGAACAGCACAAGGATCTGGGGGGAGATTGATCAAGCCGTCACTGCGACGTGTTGTCCCCAGGACCTGGATCCAGTGCCCCAAAAAGTTTAATGGCCTCACATGGCTGGTCAAGGTAAGTGAAGGCTTCAGCAAATGCCATATCCCACCATCTGTACCACAAGCCTCACACACTGCTCAATGCACCCCACCCCCAGCACTCACCTACCAACAATCTCTAGCTATCATCTCTCATACCTCCCAATCATTGCTTCACTTCACCCTCCTACACTTACCACTGCTGCAAGACTCACAGCCACATCTCACACCTTGCACACACTGCCAGCTATTCAACCATGGCAGGCACATCACATTGCACTACACTCACTGACACACTTCCCTTTCTATTGCAGGCAAAGGTGGCACACAACCGGAGAGAGCAACAGCAGATGGGAGGCCGCCAAGCAAGGCTTGAGAAACTTACTGACCCGGAGGAAGCAGTGTTCGACATAGTTGGAGGGGCTGTGACAGAGTCTGTGGTGAGTGGAGAAGTGGAAAGCATCGCTGCTGATGATGGTATGCACATACCTAATCCTTCTTCTCATATCCCACTTCACCCTCATCCCACAATCACTTCTCACTTACAAGCTGCTGATGGTGTATGCATGGATACCTTGCTTTAAGAACATAAGAACATAAGAAATAGGAGCAGGAGTAGGCCATTCTGGCCCTCGAGCCTGCTCCGCCATTCAATAAGATCATGGCTGATCTTCTACCTCATCTCCACTTTCCTGCACTATCCCCATATCCCTTGATTCCCTTAATATCCAAAAATCTATTGATCTCTGTCTTGAATATACTCAACGACTGAGCCTCCACAGCCCTCTGGGGTAGAGAATTCCAAAGATTCACCACCCTCTGAGTGATGAAATTTCTCCTCATCTCAGTCCTAAGTGGCCGACCCCTTATTCTGAGACTGTAACCCCTGGTTCTAGACTCCCCAGCCAGGGGAAACATCCTCCCTGCATCTACCCTGTCAAGCCCTGTAAGAATTTTGTATGTTTCAATGAGATCACCTTTCATTCTTCTAAACTCTAGAGAATATAGGCCTAGTCTACTCAATCTCTCCTCATAGGACAATCCCCCCATTCCAGGAACCAGTCTGGCGAACCTTCGTTGCACTCCCTCTATGGCAAGTATATCCTTCCTTAGGTAAGGAGACCAAAACTGTACACAATACTCCAGGTGTGGTCTCACCAGGGCCCTATATAATTGCAGTAAAACGTCTTTACTCTTATATTCAAATCCTCTTGTAATAAAGGCCAACATACCATTTGTTTTCCTACTTGCTTGCTGTACCTGCATGTTAACTTTCAGTGATTCGTGTACAAGGACACCCAGATCCCTCTGAACACCAACATTTCCCAATCTCTCACCATTTAAAAAATACTCTGTTTTTCGATTTTTCTTACCAAAGTGGATAACTTCACATTTCTCCACATTATATTCCATTTGCCATGTTCTTGCCCATTCACTTAGCTTGTCTATATCCCCTTGAAGCCTCTTTGCATCCTCCTCACAACTTACATTCCCACCCAGCTTTGTATCATCAGCAAACTTGGATATATTACATTTGGTCCCCTCATCCAAATCATTGATGTAGATTGTGAATAGCTGAGGCCCAAGCACTGATCCTTGCGGTACCCGGCTAGTTACAGCCTGCCAACCCGGGAATGGCCCGTTTATTCCTACTCTCTGTTTTATTTCTGTTAACCAATCCTCAATCCATGCTAGTATATTACCCCCAATCCCATGAGTCCTAATTTTGTTTAATAACCTCTCGTGTGACACCTTATCGAATACCTTCTGAAAATCCAAATACACCACATCCACTGTTCCCCCTCATCTATTCTGCTTGTTACAACTAACGTTCCCTCTAATTTTTTTTGTACTGAGTGGGCCACAAACTCCTTTGAGTGAGACCTTTTCGTCACATGAGCAAATTTTAAAACAACAACAACAACAATAATTTTTACAACAATGACAACAGCAACCACTTAAAAGCATATATACAGTAACGCCACATTGCCACCCCACCGTCTCAAATCATGAGACAATCAGACAAGGTTCGATACAAGTTTCACATAACTTCTCTGCTTTTGAATTCTATTCCTCTAGAAATGAGCCCCAGTGCTTTATTTGCACTTTTATGGCTTTTTTAACCTGAGTTGCCACTTTTAATGATTTGTGAATCTATACCCCTGTAGAATTCGCAATTATCGCGATTTCATTTTTAATAAGGAGAAAACACAAGTTTCATTCAAAACAGCTTTTATTTCAGCGGAATGCTGTCAGGTTTAAATTGGACACAAGCAGCCTGTAAAATGGCCGCCGCACCGCGTGACAGAACATTCGAGACTTTTCGGCAGGCAGACAAGATGGCGTTCCAATAAACATTTTTGCAGGATCGATAACGATTCAGCACAGTGAAGACAATACACAGGACATTATGGGTTTACAGTATAAACATCGATACTGGGATCGGTCTCCCAGGTACAAAGGAAAGCCATCAAGGGCCCATCCAAAGGACATTAGTATGTAAACTCCCAACGGCTCTACGATGAGAGAGCCGTTAGCAGGTAATTATACAGGACACTTGGAAGCCCCAAACCCCTCCAGGGGGAACACCGACCGATTTAACAATGGGAGAAGTATTAGCAGGTACTCAAACATTCAGGAGTAGCCCCGAAACCCATTAAAGACAAAGATCACCCATACAGGACTTTTTGGGCGCCAAACCTTAAACAAAAGAATGGACATTATAGTTGGGCGGGAAACGGAAGAACTGTGCACTATAATTGCAGGCCCAAACCGTCCATTCTGTCTCTCTTGACTCTTGATTCTTGCTCCTGCCTCGTGTTCGTGACTCTTGCCGCTTGCTGCTGTTATCATCGTGGCTGCTCCTGGGTGAAAGACTGTTGCAAAGACCTATGTTGGTAGCTGGCAGCGGAACCGAAGGCCCGGGATGAGATGAGATGAGATGAGATGAGAGGAGAAGAGAAGAAGACCTTATCCATCGCCACGGTCAGTAAATCCCGACCGCGCCTGTAGGTCGATCAGCCAAGTCTTCTTGACAACGAAGTTTTCTTCTTTAACAAGACATATTGCATCGACGATAACTGGACTGTGCAAACACATCGTATCAATGATATTGACAACGGTGCTCCACCATACCCTGTATCCAACCAACAGAGGTCTTCACTACAGCGGACGGTCCAGCCGACTGACCGAGCAGCAGAAGCAGTAAACAAGTGGGACCAGGAGATCTCCTGACCAACACGTGGGTGCTGCGGTGAAAAACATCCGATCAGCTATTCGGGATTTTCTCCGAGTTATTACGAGTGGTGAGCATGAGTCTCGGGATCCTGCGAAGCTAGTTTTAGGATAGTTATTGATAGGGGAGGGTTTAAATTAAGGATATTGGTAATGTGTGCCCTATTTACGTTGTGCTGGTCGTTCCTCGTTTCCCTAAGAGTGATTATAACCGTTTGTAAGATTGTACTGTCATTAATCTGTGCATATGACATGTATTTCATAATTTTAAGTATCATGCAATAAAGATTTTCCATTTCGTACCGTTCAAACCAAGTCTACATGAGTTTTATCTCCATTGCTGCTCTCGCATCTAAGTCCAGTGTCTAGAACCGTAAGGGAGAGTGATTCGAACCACTCACAGGGGTGTCTAGTGTTCCCAGACTGGCTGGAGACCAGGCCTAGACCCGCACTGACATACAGGCTGCACAGAGCCGCGTGAACCTCACAGGTTACGAGACACGCAGGGTCAGGAGAGTATCCCTTACAGAAAATGGCGACCGCGGCAGGACATTGGCAGCGAGAGGGTGGTGTGTTGGATTTTGGAATGACTGTACGAAATGTGATGCAGGAAAAGATAGCGGATTACGTGTTTGGAAAGGTTAATCTAACGAAAAAGTGGATAAGCGAATTGTTAGCGGATAAGAGCCCACTAGAGGCAGCTGAAAGGTGGACGGATAGTAAGGAGCATAAAAAGGCAGTTGAGAAAGCAGTCTGGCTTATGTGCTACAAAAGGCAGGTCCAGATTTCAAACCAGACCAATACAGCGCTAACCGCTCGAATCAAGCAGTTAGAGGAGTAAATGGAGGAGAAGGTTTCTGGAGGGGAGGTGCTCATTAAGAGTTTAAATGAGTTACGCCAGGAAAGCCAGGAAGTCTCCAGCTACCTTAAAACAAGGGTAGAGTATCTCGAGTGCCAGATCACTGAAGCAAAATTAAACGAGAATAGGATGAAGGAAAGATGTAACCGTCAAGCTGCCCAGATAAGAACTCAAGAAGAGAGCTTAATGGGGGTTAGGTCGGCGTATAAGTTGGCCCTTGAGGATAAGTTTCAGGGAGCCGACCATAGCGCCTGCGAAAAAGAGATAGAGAGCCTCAAAAAGGCCGTGAATAATGCGAACGGCATGGTGTGCCTTATTAATCCGTCGGCACGCCAGCCGCTAGTAAATGAGAGATTTAGAAATTCCCCACCAAGTAAAGCAGAAGAAGTAGTAGCCACTGCGCCCTCCGCGCCACCCAGCTATTCAGAAACCTGGGTTAGGGAGGAAGCAACGGAAGAAACAAAAGAGCCCGTTGAAAAGGAGGTAGAAAAGGGATCGTTGTATCCAGTAACGGGGATTAAAAGGGGCCCAAGCAGAAACGGTGGGGAAGAACCGGGGGATCTCCTCGGACAGCTGGTGTTGCCTCACAGTTCACATCAGCTGAGGGCTATGATAAACCACGTAAGGAAGCTGACCGAGATAGACGACCCTTCCGTACATTTTAGGGAAGTTGAGCAAGCCGCAGCCATTAACGGCTGCGATGATGGGGAGACAGCAAAAATGCTGCTGTTCTCATTAGACAGCTCGGTCCTTCAGTGTCTCTCAGGCGATAGCAAGAGGGGTAATAAAAGTTATGAGGAATTGAAAAATGAGGTCCTAGAAGTAGTGGGAGCGAACGACGGAGGTCCGTTTGCTAGAGTGGGACAGACAGTGCAGATGGAGGGAGAACCCCCGAAGGTTTTTGCCGACAGGCTGTGGCCAGTATATGAGCGCAGCTGTCTAGGTGCGCCCGAGCGCGAAGATGTGGAAGGCGCCGCTTTAATTCATTGGCTTAGGTGCATAATAGCCAACAGTTTACCAGCCGTTAGAGAGCAGGCAAAAGCCTGGTTCGATCCCAATGACCTCAACCTTACGGAAGAGTCGGTCTTGAATCGACTCACGTTAGGTTACCGTAACATAAGGGGTATGGCAACACGTCCCTTTAAGGGAAGAGTACATGAGGTACGACCCGCAGCCCCGGCTCAAAGAGAGTGGCATCAGGAGGGTAATCGCGCCCCACCGGCAAGCAATGCCTGTTACGGGTGTGGGAAGACAGGGCACTGGCGCAAGCACTGCAGGAACCCTTGGAAGGATTCCAAGGATAAGAATCCCGCGGTCCGAGCCCAGGCGCCTGTCCCGGCTAAGGAAGCAAAGGTACCCACCTCTCCCGAAGACCTCGAAGCAGTGTTAGGAGTCATGCGCAAGATGGTTTTAAATGCGCGTGGACAGGTGGCGGTCGCAACCGGCCCCGTAGGTGCCGCAGGACCGTCTAATAGTGCCCCATGACTAGAACCAGCACAGCCCGTCTACCTGTGTCCGCTCAGCTATGATGCATGGAGGCGACCTGTGGTGGAGATGGAGGTAGAGAAACAAAAGGGCAGTTATTTGTTGGACACGGGAGCTTCTTGCACCATAATCCATACAGATGACCCTTTTGACTCGCCGCTATCTACCAAGGTCCCATTCACGCTAGCAGGGTTCACAGGGAAAGAACAGGCTGGCACGTTTTCCCTCCCGCTATCCATTCGTTTAGGGACACTTCGCTTTAAGTGGAAGTGTATACTGATGGCATGGCAAAAGGGGGGTGGAAGAGGTATTCTCGGGTCCGATCTGCTAGCGGGACACGGGATCCTCGTGGACCTCAGAAATCACTGTCTCTGGGGGGCTAAAGGGGAAAAGGGCGAAGTAATGGTAATTCAAGGGGAGGAAGAAACAGGGGTCCTGTGTACCGTACAGCCATCCGGAGGCTACGACCTCAGGCTTATGGTCGCAGATGTCCCAACGGACATGCAGACGTACGTGACAGATAATATGCACGCGTTTGCAACCCACAAGCACGATTGTGGGAGGGTGGTCGGGTTTGAGGTCAGCGTAGATGGGGACCCCATGACCCGACCCCAAAAGCAGTATAACTTCCCCAAAGAAGCAGAACCCGATATGGAGGCAGCAATGTCTTCCTTGGTGCAGCAGGGCGTGTTGAGGCCGATAGCCACACACGTGAACTCCCCATTATGGCCGGTTAGGAAGCCGGATAATTCGTGGAGAGCCACGGTGGACTACAGAGTCCTTAACAGTAACATCCCCGCCTGCGCGCCCACAGTAGCAGCAGTTGCTGACCTAATAGGGAGCATCCCAGCGTCCGCGACCACGTTCACGGTGCTGGATATCTCGAACGGTTTTTGGTCCATCCCGCTGCGGCGAGAGGACCAGTACAAGTTTGCCTTTACGTTTAAAGGGCAACAGTACACGTGGAACTGCTTGCCACAAGGTTTCCACAATAGCCCCAGTATTTTTCACCAGTGTATGGCAGGGAGTTTAAAGGAGTTTAGTCAGCCCAATCAGATAGTACAGTATGTGGATGATTTGCTCCTATTTACGGACTCAAGGGAGGAGCACGGACCACTGCTGGACGAGTTATTGGAGCTGTTAGCGAGAAAGGGTTTTAAAGTAAACCCAAAGAAAGCACGTATCGGTCAGCAGGAAGTAAAATTCCTGGGACTGACCCTACGCGCTGGGGAAAGAGCCATAGACAAAGCAAGGAGGGAGTCGGTGCAAGAATTACCGATTCCCAACAACGTAAGGGGTGTGAGGTCCTTCTTGGGACTGACCGGTTACTGCAGGGATTTTATCGAGGATTATGCGGCCACAGCGGCGCCGCTCCTCCGACTCCTCCATAAGGGAGTAGAGTGGCTTTGGGACGAGGGCTGCCAAGCAGCCTTCGAGAAGTTAAAAAGGGATCTGCAGACCGCGCCAGCCTTAGGGGCCATAGATGGGGGGAAGGAGTTTTTCCTGGAGGTAGCTGCCAGCGGAGACAGCTTAAGCGCCGTGCTGCTCCAAGAGCGTCACGGCAAGCTGAGGCCGGTTGTCTATTCATCCAGGGTATTAACGGATGTGGAGAGAAGTTTTTCCAATTGCGAAAGGCACCTTTTAGCCACGCATTGGGCTGTGAAAAGATCAGCGATCTTCACAGGGCTCTCTCCCATCACTCTCCTCACACATCACACACCAACTAAGATGCTTCTGGATGGGAGGATTAAAGACGGGACCGTAAGCAGCGCACGCATTGCGCGTTGGACCCTTCTTCTCTCCCAGTTGGACATCAGAGTAAAAGGTCTTTGCGAGCCCAGGCTTGCGGCCAATTTGGTATACCCCGGTACAGCCCACCGGTGTTCGGTGGAGGGGGTGTGGGAAGTCAACATAGGTTTACGGGCCGGGATACATCCCACTGGGCGCGAGATTTATGTTGATGGGTCTAGCACAGTATCTGCTGGCGAGCGACTCACAGGGTGTGGAGTTTATGACCCTGCGGCAGACCTTGCCCTGGCGATCAAGCTCCCTAGCACCATGAGCGCGCAGCAGGCTGAGCTGTCTGCCGTGGTGTACGTGGTAACCCACCCAGACATTTTCCCAACCCCATACACGATTTGCTCGGACAGTATGTTCACCTGCAATTCGTGTACGGAATACCTGGCCATTTGGTCCCGCCGTGGATACACCTCCGCGGACGGGCGACCTTTAACGGTAAAGCCCTTGCTGGAAAAGATCTTAGCAGCAGCAGTAGGGGAGGAAGGGGAGATTTTCATCCATAAGGTGAAAGCTCACTCCTCCACAGAGCCCCGTGGGGAGGGCAACCGGCAGGCGGATGCGCTAGCCAGGGAGGGTGCCCGCGACGGTACTTTCTGGAACCCCTATAGGACCGGACCCATAGCAGCGGTCCGAGGTGGGGACGGGAATACCGGGAACACCAGGGTAGCATTGCCCCTAGACCTTAAGACCGTCCAAGCCCAGGATCCCGCCCTAAAAGCAGTCCTAAAAACGATTGCTGAGGGGAGGCAGGTAGAAGGTCCGTACAGTACGGCAACCCTCTCAGTTAAGGAAGGCATGCTGTTCCGCGAGGAGCAGTGGGTTGTGCCGCAGCAGCACAGGAGGGAATTCCTCCAGTTGGCTCACGAGGGACCAGGGGCAGGGCACCCCGGGCCCGAGGTTACCTGGCAACGGGTAGAGCAAGCGGGATGGTGGCCAGGGCTCAGGGAACAAGTCCGCGAGTTCTGTGCAAACTGTCTTGTGTGCGCTGCAAATAACCCAGACCCCCAGAAAAGGAAGGTGCCCATGGGACACGTAAGAAGGGTAGAGGGACCATGGCAGTCGATACAGATCGACTATATAGGACCCCTGCCCACCACCCAGGGAGGTTATAAGTACTGCCTCGTCCTGGTGGATGTGTTTTCCAAGTGGGTGGAAGCCTTCCCTTGTCGAACAGCTACGGCACTGGGTACAGCAAAAATCTTGGTCCGGGAAGTGTTCTCGCGGTGGGGACTCCCCCGTTTCGTGGAGTCAGACCAAGGGAGTCATTTCACCGGCCAGGTGATGCAGAACACCCTCATGCTTTTGGGCATTGAAGGGAAGTGGCACGTAGCACACAATCCCCAGTCATCCGGGATTGTTGAACGTATGAACCGGACCCTGAAGGAGAAACTGAGGAAAGAGACTAGGAACTCGCCCCAAAAATGGGCGGAAGTTCTGCCTTTAGTCCTCATGGGGGTCCGGGCCAGTCAGTCAAAAAGTACGGGGTACTCCCCGCACGAGGTAATGACCGGCAGGCTCATGCGAACCCCCACCCATGTGCTAGCCCCGGTGCTCACTGAGGGTCAGCTTCAAGAGATCAGCAGGGACAAGTTCGCCCAAACTCTCTTGGAGCGCCTGAAGCAAGTTTATGAGCAGGCGGCTGGGAACATGGGGAGGCAGCACCAGGGCAATCGCTTGTTGCTGGAACCCCGCAAAACGCGGGAGTGGGAAGTAGGAGACCAGGTCATGGTCAGAAACTACGCCAGAGTAGGGAGTCTGGAACCACTGTATATGGGACCCTACAACATTGTAGACAAGGCAAGTCCCATGGTTTACGCCGTAAAAGTACCTCGGCGCACTAAGTGGTTCCACATAAACCAATGTAAACTGTACCAGCCGGGTGCGCAAGGGAAAACTACAGGGGTAAATCCCGCCAACGGGAAAACACAGCCCCAGGTAGGACCACAAGGCACACAGGCAGGCGTAGCAGCTTGCATCAGGGGAAGGGACATCCCGGACGATCATGCAGCGTTTTTCTGGAGTTGGGGGTTAGATGACGAGGACCCCAGGGTACCCTGGTCAGATGAGGATAGTGCAGATGAGCATAGTGATGATGACGGGTGGTTTCACAGGAACGGTCTGGAAGGATTGGGGCCGCTAGGTAGAGATCCATACGGGGTGGACACACAAGCTGCAGGTCCCGACAGCAGGAGGAAGGAGCTAGAGGAGGCCGGGCCAGCCGCTATGTGGTTCCCAGAGGTGTGGCCGCCCGCTTTGAACGTCCAGTCCTCAGGGGAGGCAGAGTTCGCGAGTGAAGGGCCGCCTGCTGGGCCGAGCAGGGCGGGGCCCCGAACTGCCAGCCCCGAGGTTAGGGAGGCGGAGTCAGCGGAGGCGGGGCTGGCGCCTGTGATGGAACCCCAGGTCATCCCGTTGAAGGTCTCGGGACCCGGTCCGTCCGTCACGGAGCCCCCGCCCATAGCAGTTCCCCGTAGGTCAAGCAGAGCACCCCAGCCCAGGAAGACGTGGTCAGGTCCACAGGCTGCCCCAGGGCGTAAGTTTCAGGTTAAGATAACCCGGGTAGAGACAGGCCACATCGAAGCAGTAACAGGCTGCGGCAGATCAGAGGAAAGGGTCAGCGCAGCAACAGGCTGCGGCAGATCAGAAGGAAGGGTCAGTGCCCTCCCACCGTCGGGAAGAGCTCGCAGCAGCCTTCTCAGGATTTAAAGGGGCCGCCCTGAGAACGGGCGGCATTGTAAAGTTATTAGTTTAAGGTTTTAAGTTTAGTTTAAAGTTTTAAGTAGTTTTAATAAGTTTAAGTTTGTAGTGGTTTTAACAGATAACGACAAATGATGGGAGTTTTAAGGCCAGGTTTAGAGGAAGTCTATTTAGCAAACGCAGGAAGTTTACGTGAGGCGAGGTCAGGGGACCCGCTCACCCTTCACAAAAGCCAGAGACTTTTTGCGAGGCTGGCTACCTCATTCTATCTGATCACAGGAACCAAGGAAGGATGGAACGACTCATAGTATTGCTCGTGGCAATCGGATGTGGATTGGCCTATCGAGGCCACACCAAGGATGTCGTGGTGTTTGGATGTTCCGGGGACACGGCCCCCATCGCGGTGGATGGGACCGGGAGACGGAAGGCAGAAGGGACCAGCACCTATTTCCACAAGGGAAGGTGGCCAGGATGGCTGGGAACGAACTCAACGGAGTATTCCAGCACATCGGGGTTCGCCTACAAAGAGACTTCTTTAATGTGCCCCAAAGTACGGATCATCGCACCCAGGATCAGCGTCACCGTCGGCAAACGGATTTGTTTGACTTGCAGTGGGAATGTCCCATTGAGCCGATGGTGGTGGCTGCGAAAGCTGAGCAAAACTATGAGGAACTCTTCGGTTGAGTGGGAGCGACTGGGTAATAATACCCATCGGACAATTACGGGGACTGATGGACAAGTGAAAGTCTGTTGGGACAAATGGTGGGAACCGGATGAGGGGATTTATGTTTGTATGTGGGGGTCAAAGTACGTTTGCCCCAAAGGCATCTCCATATTCTTTATTAACCAGTGGCAGGATAACGGACAGGGGATGAGGTGGGATGCGAGCACCAGGGGGTGCGGAGCCCCATTCTCCCCGATCCCAGTAAATGCCACTGAGCTCATTACGCGCCCACGCAAAGCCCCGCCCACGATTCCGGTAGTTCTAACTGAGGAAGAAGGGTGCCCTAAAACTAGTAAGGGACCCGGGAACGGTTTGGTACTGGTCCCCACAGACCAGATACTATTTCAGGGAGTGCATTACGCGGTGGCCTCGGTGATTTTAAATCTCACTGAGGTACGGTTACCAGAGTGGTGCCCCAAAAAGACGGAACAGTTGTACCAGGTCCTGTTGACCAAGATGTTCAGGCAGTTTTACGAATTTGATTTTGCAGAAATTGATAAGACAAGTTTATACACCGCACCGCAGGAAGTTTTGGATCAAGTTGGGAGGCAAAGAAGGGGTTTGGTGAACGATGCGTTCACTGCTTTTAACACAGGGACATCTGTGGTCAACGCTCTAGACAGTGTGGAGCTGCAGACCCAGATTAATGGTTTAAAAACACAGTTAAAGGATATTCTCACAGATGAGAATAAAGTGGTAGGGTCGGGTCTGCACGAGGACCAAGCCATGACACTACACTTAAAAGAGATTATAGCAGAGCTGGAGAAACATGCGCGTACGGTAAATGCCCTGATTAGGGAAGATCGGAATGCATCCGATCAAGCTGCGCAGAACGAGGTGTGCGTGCTTTACGGGGCGTGGTTACTGGGCGAGGGCCGCAGTAATTTGGAGGATTTAAAACAAGGTTTGGTCCCGTCCTGGATAAGTAACAAACACCTGCGGGCGCTCCACCCTTTTCAGAATGCATTAAGTCCGTGCCAGCTCAGGCTAGCTTCAGAAGCTTACCCAGTCCCCGTGGACTGCGGACGTTCAAACCATACTATTATGGGAATAGTATTACGCATGCCGGTTTTGGGCAACACAGCAAAGCCCGCCCCGGTGTATCGGGTAGAGAACATTGGTGTCATTCAGGGGGGAGCCCACATTCGTTATGCAGCGGTTCCACCTTACGTCATCCGCTGGGAGCAAACGATGACAGGTACAGATCTCTCTCTGGTTGTCGTGGCAGGGGAGCACACATAATACTGTGCCCCCAGCACTTGAATGCCTTTTTAACACCACAGTGCGGGTTCAGAACGGCTGGCGCCAAGTCCATGAATTGCACCATGGAGGCAATGGCACAAGATCATGTGCCTCCGCAGGTAGCATACATCGGGGGTGGAACATATTGTGTTACCACTGCAGCGCAACACTACCAGCATGGAAACCGTAGCCGGTGTCCGGTGAGTGACAGCAGTTTCTGTTTTAAACCCAGGGCTGAAGTTCAAGTAGCACAACAGCGAATTATCCCAATCCCTGAACCATCCACTGTTCATCTCACAGTAAAAGAAAATTTTACCGACTTGCAGCGATTTGTCGCACATTTTGGGTACCTCATTCCCCCTCTCCCCGAGCATTTAACCAAACTTCTGAAAGCCGTCGCGGTGTCACAAAAGCATTTCTATACTTTAGAACAGAAAACCGTCGAGATAGGTACAGACATTTTGGACATAGTGGTTCCACCGTGGTGGAATCTGTTCACGAATATTGAAGTGCCCTCATGGGTCAGAATAGCCTCCCACATTTTAGTCGTCTGTCAAGTGTTTATTGTAGTATACCTTTTGTTTATACATTGTAAAAGAGACAAGCGCCTCACCAAGCATGAGAACACGGGAGAGTGGCGAGAACGTTACGTGCGCGTGCACGATGAGAGCGCAGTGTAATGGGAAAACGGCGTCACTCCCGCTCGCCACGTGCGCCGCGGAAGTTTGTACTCAGTGTAAATACGTTGGAAACTCGACATGTTTAAGAGTCGGGATTTGTTTATTTTGGTGATGGTGTTGATTGTTTGGTTTTTGGGTTTTGTTTTTCCTTCCCTTGAATAAAAGATAAATATACAGGTGATGCGTGAGGTATCGGCCTGGTCACGCCGGGAAGGAAAACAGGTGGTGTAAGTTTAAGGGCAAATGATGCCTATGGTGATATAAAGTGTGATTTTCTTGGGAAATAAGGACGACACAGAGACCCTAGTGAAGTTAAAATTTTATGGGATTAATTTACTGGATTCGGAGTGAAATCGAGATAAGATTGCTCACCACTGAGTTTTTGATACGATAAGCGGAGTTATTCGCATCAACAGGAGGGACTGTAGAATTCGCAATTATCGCGATTTCATTTTAATAAGGAGAAAACACAAGTTTCATTCAAAACAGCTTTTATTTCAGCGGAATGCTGTCAGGTTTAAATTGGACACAAGCAGCCTGTAAAATGGCCGCCGCACCGCGTGACAGAACATTCGAGACTTTTCGGCAGGCAGACAAGATGGCGTTCCAATAAACATTTTTGCAGGATCGATAACGATTCAGCACAGTGAAGACAATACACAGGACATTATGGGTTTACAGTATAAACATCGATACTGGGATCGGTCTCCCAGGTACAAAGGAAAGCCATCAAGGGCCCATCCAAAGGACATTAGTATGTAAACTCCCAACGGCTCTACGATGAGAGAGCCGTTAGCAGGTAATTATACAGGACACTTGGAAGCCCCAAACCCCTCCAGGGGGAACACCGACCGATTTAACAATGGGAGAAGTATTAGCAGGTACTCAAACATTCAGGAGTAGCCCCGAAACCCATTAAAGACAAAGATCACCCATACAGGACTTTTTGGGCGCCAAACCTTAAACAAAAGAATGGACATTATAGTTGGGCGGGAAACGGAAGAACTGTGCACTATAATTGCAGGCCCAAACCGTCCATTCTGTCTCTCTTGACTCTTGATTCTTGCTCCTGCCTCGTGTTCGTGACTCTTGCCGCTTGCTGCTGTTATCATCGTGGCTGCTCCTGGGTGAAAGACTGTTGCAAAGACCTATGTTGGTAGCTGGCAGCGGAACCGAAGGCCCGGGATGAGATGAGATGAGATGAGATGAGAGGAGAAGAGAAGAAGACCTTATCCATCGCCACGGTCAGTAAATCCCGACCGCGCCTGTAGGTCGATCAGCCAAGTCTTCTTGACAACGAAGTTTTCTTCTTTAACAAGACATATTGCATCGACGATAACTGGACTGTGCAAACACATCGTATCAATGATATTGACAACGGTGCTCCACCATACCCTGTATCCAACCAACAGAGGTCTTCACTACAGCGGACGGTCCAGCCGACTGACCGAGCAGCAGAAGCAGTAAACAAGTGGGACCAGGAGATCTCCTGACCAACACGTGGGTGCTGCGGTGAAAAACATCCGATCAGCTATTCGGGATTTTCTCCGAGTTATTACGAGTGGTGAGCATGAGTCTCGGGATCCTGCGAAGCTAGTTTTAGGATAGTTATTGATAGGGGAGGGTTTAAATTAAGGATATTGGTAATGTGTGCCCTATTTACGTTGTGCTGGTCGTTCCTCGTTTCCCTAAGAGTGATTATAACCGTTTGTAAGATTGTACTGTCATTAATCTGTGCATATGACATGTATTTCATAATTTTAAGTATCATGCAATAAAGATTTTCCATTTCGTACCGTTCAAACCAAGTCTACATGAGTTTTATCTCCATTGCTGCTCTCGCATCTAAGTCCAGTGTCTAGAACCGTAAGGGAGAGTGATTCGAACCACTCACAGGGGTGTCTAGTGTTCCCAGACTGGCTGGAGACCAGGCCTAGACCCGCACTGACATACAGGCTGCACAGAGCCGCGTGAACCTCACAGGTTACGAGACACGCAGGGTCAGGAGAGTATCCCTTACACCCTAGATCCCTTTGCACCTCTACTCCATTTGGACTCTTATTTTCCTTCTTCCTCCAACCAAAATGCACCACCTCACACTTATCTATATTGAAATTCATTTGTCATTTACATGCCTATTCTGCAAGTTTGTTTACAGTAGAATTACTTAAAATCTTTTAGTTAGTGATGGACAAACTCGATTTAATAAAAAATTACTTGTCAGAAATGACTGGGATATAAAAGAACTGCATAATAATGCATTAACACTTCAGAATCGTCACTCAGTTACACGGTTATGCATCGACAAACAATCCAAAAGCCCAAGGTGAGCTGAAAGAGGCACATCCGTGCAATTTGCATTAATTTTAAAGTTTTCAACGTATTAGCCCATCCCTCATGTCACTATAGTAATGGCTGCACAAGTAGCAGGAGCAGCAGCTTTCCTATGGCGCTGACGTGCTATACGTCCACATAAGTAATTAGAATATTAATCACAATGCAACCAGACAACCAACAAATATAAAGGGGGAAAAATTCGGTTGCTTTGCGCCTCCCGTTAGCGTCCTAAGAGGGCACTAACGGGGCGCAAAGCAACTAGCACCCGGGCATGGTGCCGCCAACGCCTCCCGCGAAATTCAGCGGGAGGTTAGCGGCGGCGGTAACCGTTAGCGCCCTGCGGTGCCGGCAATGGCATCATCGGCGTGTGCAGCACCCCACTCGCGCCCCGGCCACGATCTTCAGTAGCGCTCCCTGACTTACCGCCGGACGCTATGTCCGACGGGGTCATGGGGGCCTACCTGCGGCCGGGGCGGCACTAGGTAAAGGCGAGGTGCCGGGTGGCTATTTTTGTTGCTGGCCACTTGCCAGCACCTGCCTCCGCTCCCGTCCCTGGCCTCCTGAGAACCCCTATCACTTCTCTTGAGTGCCGGGCTCTTTTGCTGGCACTCCGATCCCGGTGGCCCAGCTGGGCCCCGGGTTGCGCTGAGCAAGGCCCCTCCCCTTTAAGAAGGGGCGGAAGGCCTGCAATACCATGGCGCGACGTGCCGTGGCGCTGCAGCACGTAGCGCCGCGATAATCTCTCACAGCGCCCCAAGAGGGAGGCGGGGCGCTTCTAGTAGCACCCCACTTCCCTCTTGGGGTGCTACCACTCAATTTCGGCTGCGGGGGCGCTAATGTTTTCGGGAGTAGCGCCCCGGCGAAGTTAGCGCCCCCAATTTTTCCCCCCTAGTGCTGTAGTTCTTTAGTTCACAGTATTAAAACGAATTGAACAAAAACGGGTATCTGTATTTCCATCTTCAATCACTTCCATTAATAAACGTTGTCTTCTTGAACCAGCACAACCCCCATGTAACATGCCAGAAATGCAGCACTTATTCACAAGTGCAGAAAAACACGTATACAATTTGCGTCACCAAATTAAAAACAAAAAGCAGGAAAAGCTATGATTTAACAGAAATAAACATTCATCTTTCTTCCTGGACAGGAGAACCAATCAGACTGACTTGGAAATGTTTACTGATGTGTTGACGTAAAGATGTTACTTTACAAATTTCGCTTCTAATGTTTTTCTCTCAAACATTCTTCACAATATTAATCCCTGCTCTTATCAAGAAACGTGTTGAATTATTTTAGGTACTTTCCAATTAAATAGTGGGAAACAAACTTCATTGTACTCTCAATTTTTAATCTCCTATTTCAAACATTTATGCCAAATCAAAATATTACATTATCAGTTTAATCGAAGTATTTTCTGTGTCTTTCTCAATAAACAAATAGTAGTTTCTGCCTACTATTTTTAGACATCATAACATAACTCGTGTTTCTATTAACACTCCACTAAACGTTTAAGAGGAAATCTATATTTACATTATTCCTGGGACTTGTTCGGACTATGGAACAACAGACAAAATAAAATGGTTTGTGTTTTCCCCTTTTTTGGTTCTCTTCCTAAACGTCTTAATTATATATTTTTTTAAGTCAATAAAAAGTCATATGTAATTCCTACAAATCCTCCCCGCCCTCCCCCTCCTCAACAGCATGGTTGCATGTTTGTGTAAAGCTACTCACTTCAGTCAATCATTCAAAATCAAACATTGAGAAATTTTGATATTAAAATGTTTTTAACATTTCAGAACCTCTTTAAAAGCATTTGGACTTCAAGACCTGGTTGAAACTTGTTTAGATGAAGGGAAAATTGGTTTTTGTTTCTGTTTCTTCCAAAATCATATTCAAAACTTAGGGGGGGAAAAGTGTTTTTAACACTCATTTTTTGTGAAAAGTTCATTAAAAATCTTTAAATTCTTTCAAGTCACGTTGCAGCTTTGACAGAAGTTGCTCCAAGTTTCTCTTTCCCTCTTCAATGCTGTCGTTAAACATAGAACAAAAAATAATCAAATAAACTCTAATTCCAAATGGAGCTCAAATAAAAAAGTGAATAAAGTGGTTAAACTTCCTAAGAAGGCAATGAGGATATCTATCCCCAGCCTTGGCGATGAGTTGGGATCAGTTTTGGAAAAGCTGTTTCCTCTTTTTCTGCTGCCGTTCCCTCCGTCTCTCGCAGACTCTGAGGTACAAACAGGGGCACAAACCTTTTCCCCTCTCTCTCACCATGGAACAGCTCGGTATGATCCGCCGCTCCAACAGTCCCTGGGCCTCCCCACTCCACATCGCCCCCAAACCAGGCGGGGGTTGGCGCCCCTGCGGGGATTACCGCCCCCTCAACGACGCCACCACCCCTGATTGGTACCCCGTGCCACACATTCAGGACTTCTCGGCTAGACTGGCCGGCCGCTCAGTCTTTTCCAAGGTCGACCTGGTGCGCGGCTACCACCAAGTCCCCGTCCACCCCGCGGACGTCCCCAAGACGGCCGTAATCACCCCCTTCAGCCTGTTCGAGTTCCTGCGGATGCCCTTCGGCCTCAAAAACGTGGCCCAGGCATTCCAACGGCTCATGGACTCGGTCCTTCGGGACCTGAAGTTCCTGTTCGTCTACCTGGACGACATCCTGGTAGCCAGTTCCTCCAAGCAGGAACACCTCGAACACCTTCGCATCCTGTTCGGGCGCCTCAGCGACCACGGGCTCATCCTCAGCCCAGCCAAATGCCAGTTCGGCCTGGACAAGATCGACTTCCTCGGCTACCACATCACCCATGCTGGGGCCATTCCCCTGCCCACCAAGGTGCAGGCTGTCCAACAATTTCCCCGCCCCACCACCATCAAAGGCCTCCAGGAGTTCCTCGGGATGGTGAATTTCTTTAACCGCTTTATCCCCAAAGCGGCGTCCCTCATGAGGCCCCTGTATGAAGCCCTCCGGGGCAGGAGCGGCAAGATGGCGGTCGAATGGACGGCAGACGCGTCAGCCGCCTTTGACTCCACCAAGACCGCGCTCGCCAACGCCACCCTGCTCGCGCACCCACGGCCCAATGCCAGGGTAGCGCTCACCACGGAAGCCTCTGACAACGCGGTCGGCGCCGTGTATGAGCAGTGGGTCGACGGCGCCTGGCAACCACTTGCCTTCTTCAGCCGCCAACTACGCCCCCCGGAGGTCAAGTACAGCACCTTCGACCGCGAGCTCCTCACGCTGTTCCTGGCGGTCCGCCATTACCAGTTTTTGCTTGAGGGCCACCCCTTCACTGCGTTTGTCGACCACAAGCCCCTGACATTCGCAATGGCAAAGACAACCGACCCCTGGTCCGCCAGGCAGCAGCGCCAGCTCGCGGCAGTGTCCGAGTTCACCACGGACATCCAACACGTCTCCGGCCGAGACAATGTGGTAGCCGACTGCCTCTCCCGCCCCGCCATCCACGCCGCACACCTGGCAGTCGACTACGCTCAACTCGCAGCAGACCAGTTCACCGACCCTGATCTGCTCTCCGCACCCACCAACCTACCAGGGCTACGCCTGGCCGACGTCGCCTGTGGCCCGACCGCAGTCACGGTCAAGTGCGACATATCCCTATGTCAACCTCGGCCCGTCATCCCAGCGTCCTGGCGCCGCCGGGTATTCGACATTCTCCACAACCTCTCCCACCCCGGCGCCCGCGCATCCATCAAATTGGTAGCCAACCGCTTCGTCTGGCGCGGCCTTCGCAAGGATGTGCGCACTTGGGCCAACTCCTGCCTAGCCTGCCAACGGGCCAAGGTACAGCAACACACGAAAGCACCCCTCGAGGAGTTTACCGTCCCCTCGCGTAGATTCGACCACATCCACGTGTACATCGTCGGGCCCCTGCCGCCGTCACAAGGCCACATGCACTTGCTGACGATCGTTGACCGCACCACGCGCTGGCCCGAGGCAATTCCACTGACCTCTACCACCACCGCCAACATCGCCAGAGCCTTCGTCAGCACCTGGGTCGCACGGTTCGGCGTCCCCTCCGACATGACATCGGACAGAGGTCCGCAATTTACCTCTGAACTCTGGACCGCCGTCGCACGCAATCTCGGGTTGACCATTCACCGCACCACAGCGTACCACCCCCAAGCCAACGGACTGTGTGAGCGGTTCCACAGATCCTTGAAGGCATCTCGTCGAGCCAGCCTCCAGGACGGCGCCTGGACTGACCGACTTCCGTGGGTCCTCCTCGGCCTGTGCACCGCGGTTAAAGAAGACCTCCACGCATCGGCAGCAGAGCTCGTGTACGGTCAGCCGCTGCGCGTACCCGGCAAGTTCCTGCCCACCGCCACGACACCCTGGTCAGCCGACCAGCAACGCCACGACTTCGCCTCACCGGCGCTGCAGTTCGCCCCGGTGCCCATTGCCCGACACGGCGAATCCACCTCACACGTCCCACTAAGCCTGCACCAGGCACGGTTCGTTTTCGTCCGGCACGACGCCAACCGCGGACCCCTTCAACCCCCGTACAACGGGCCCTACAAGGTGCTACAGGCTGTGGACAAATTTTTCACCCTGCAAGTGGGCAACAGGACCGAAAAAGTGTCGGTTGACCGACTCAAGCCAGCACACTCGGAGCCCGGTGAGCAGGTCCCTGTAGCTCGTCCACCACCACGCGGTCGACCTGCCCTCAAGCCGGTTCACCCGGCTGCTCCATGCCTGGCCGTTCCACGTCCACCGGCGTCCTACAAGAGCCGCTCCGGCCGGCCCATCAGACCGCCGCACCGTCTCGTCCACACCTCCTAAGCGGATTCTGGGGGGAGCTGTGTGGCGGATCGCCACCTAAACGGGCATTATCCACTTTTCCGTCCGTGGACAAAATATCGGGCACCTTGCCTTTAAGGCACCTTGCCTTTAAGGCAGGAGAAAAGGAGTGGGCGGGGCCTCAGGATTTTTCCAGAGAATTCTGGGAGCAGTCTGTTCAGCCATTTTGGACCATGTAGTTGCATTGAAAAGCCTTTGTTTTCCACACATGGATTCAGTCTTAATTCGTGTTTCACGGCAGCCTCAACAATAGACACTTTCAAAAAGTGGACAACACCAGGCAAAATTTAACTGGAACTTACTGCGGGACATTCAACATCACTTCCTCATATTTATTTCTAGCTTTAAGCAATTTTCTGAATTTTTTAAAAAATTCTCAGTTTTGTTTCACCGGGGGCCTAAAACTTGTTTGCTTTAGCTTCCTTTCAGCAGCCTTTGCATATGTGCTACACCTACACCTGTGTTGTTCCAAAGTGCAGCCGCCGCTGAGTCCCTGACAACAGACTACACGCGTCTGGATCGTCATCCCTCTCTTTGTCCCTCGCTCTCTGTCCCTCCATCTCCCTCTCTCTCTACCTCTGTCTCCTTCGTCTCTCTCTCTCTCCGTCCCCTCTCCCTCTCTCTCTCCGTCCCCTCTCCCTCTCTGCCCTCCGTCCCCCTCTCCCTCTCTCTCCGTCCTCCGTCCTCCTCTCTCCCTCCATCACTCTCTCTCTCTCTCTCCCTCCGTCTCCCTCTCCCTCTCCCTCTGTCTCCCTCCGTCCCTCTCTCTCTCTGACCCCCTCTCCCTCTCTCTCTCCGTCCTCCGTCCCCCTCTCTCCCTCCATCTATCTCTCTCACTCTCCCCAGTCTCTCTCTCTCTCTCTTGCTCTCCCCAGTCTCTCTCTCTCCTCAGCCTCTCTCTCTCACTCCCCAGTCACACTCTTTCTCTCTCCCCATCTCCCTCTCCCCCCAAGTATCTCTCTCTCTCTCCCAGTCCCTCTCTCACTCACCCCCACAGTCTCTCTCTCTCCCCAGTCTCTCTCTCTCTCCCTCCCAGTCCCTCTCTCTCACATCCCTAGTATCTCTCTCTCCCCAGTCTCTCTCTCTCTCTCCCCCCCAGTCTCTCTCTCTCCCCCAGTCTCTCTCTCCCCCCGTCTCTCTCTCTCTCCCCAGTCTCTCTCTCTTCCCCCAGTCTCGCTCTCTCTCCCCAGTCTCTCTCTCTCTCTCTCTCCCCAGTCTCTCTCTCACCTAGTCTCTCTCTCTCCCCAGTCCCTCTCTCTCTCTCTCTCTCCCCAGTCCCCCTCTCCCTCTCTCTCTCCATCCTCCGTCTCCATCTCTCTCTCCCTCTGTCAACCTCCATCGCTCTCTCTCTCTGTCCTCCGTCCCCCTCTCTCTCTCCCTCTCTCTCCCTCTCTCTCTATCTCTGTCTCCCTTCGTCTCCCTCTCTCTCTTTCCATCCCCCTCTCCCTCTCTCTCTCTGTCCTCCGTCCCCCTCTCTCCCTCCATCCCTCTCTCTCGCTCTCCCCAGTCTCTCTCTCTCTCTCTCTCCATCTCCCTCTCTCTCTCTGTCTCCCTCCATCCCTCTCTCTCTCTCTCTCTCTCTCTCTCCGACCCCCTCTCCCTCTCTCTCTCCATCCTCCGTCCCCCTCTCTCCCTCCATCCCTCTCTCTTGCTCTCCCCAGTCTCTCTCACTCTCCCTAGTTCCACTCTCTCTCACTCTCCCCAGTCTCTCTCACTCTCATTCTCCCCAGTCTCTCTCTCTCTCTCTCTCGCTCTCCCCAGTCTCTCTCCCCAGCCTCTCGCTCTCTCTCACACCCAGTCACGCTCCCTCTCTCTCTCCCCGTTTCCCTCTCTCTCTCCCCCCAAGTATCTCTCTCTCTCTCCCAGTCCCTCTCTCACTCTCCCCCACAGTCTCTCTCTCTCCCCAGTCTCTCGCTCTCCAGCCTCTCTCTCTCTCTCTCTCCCCCAGTCTCTCTCTCTCCCCCCAGTCTCTCTCTCTCCCCACAGTCTCTCTCTCTCCCCCAGTCTCTCTCTCTCTCCCCAGTGTCTCTCTCTCTCCCCAGTCCCTCTCTCTCTCTCTCTCCCCCAGTCTCTCTCTCTCTCTCTCCCCAGTCTCTCTCTCTCTCTCCCCAGTCCCTCTCGCTCCCCCAGTCTCTCTCTCGCTCTCTCCCCAGTCTCTCTCTCCCCCCAGTCTCTCTCTCTCTCTCTCCCCAGTCTCTCTCTCTCCCCAGTCTCTCTCTCTCCCCAGTCTCCCTCTCTCTCCCCAGTCTCTCTCTCACCTAGTCTCTCTCTCAGGCCATCTTAGACTGGGTATTATGTAATGAGAAAGGATTAATTAGCAATCTTGTTGTGCGAGGCCCCTTGGGGAGGAGCGATCATAATATGATAGAATTCTTCATTAAGATGGAGAGTGAAGTAGTTGACTCAGAGACTAGGGTCCTGAATTTAAATAAAGGAAACTATGATGGTATGAGGCGCGAGTAGGCTAGGATGGATTGGGGAATGTTACTTAAAGGGTTGACGGTGGATAGGCAATGGCAAACATTTAAAGATCACATGGATGAACTACAGAATTTGTTCATCCCTGTTTGGCATAAAAATAAAACAAAAAAGGTGACTCAACCGCGGCTAACAAGGGAAATTAGGGAGAGCATAAGATCCAAGGAGAGGACATATAAATTGGCCAGAAAAAGCAGCAAACCTGAGGATTGGGAGCAGTTTAGGATTCAGCAAAGGAGAACAAAGGGATTAATTAAGAAGGGGAAAATAGAGTATGAGAGTAAGCTTGCAGGGAACATAAAAACTGACTGTAAAAGCTTCTATAGATATGTGAAGAGAAAAAAATTGGTGAAGTCAAGCGTAGGTCCCTTGCAGTCAGAATCAGGGGAATTTATAATGGGGAACAAAGAAATGGCTGACCAATTAAATACATACTTTGGTTCTGTCTTCACAAAGGAGGACACAAATAACCTCCCAGAGATGTCGGGGAACATTGGGTCTAATGAGAGGGAAGAACTGAATGAAATCACGATTTGCAGGGAAATGGTGTTAGGGAAACTGATGGGATTGAAGGCCGGTAAATCCCCAGGGCCTGATCATCTACATCCTAGGGTACTTAAGGAAGTGGCCCTAGAAATAGTAGATGCATTGCTGGTCATCTTCCAAAATTCTATAGACTCTGGAACAGTTCCCATGGACTGGAGGGTAGCTAATGTAACCCCACTATTTAAAAAAGGTGGTAGAGAGAAAACGGGGAATTATAGACCGGTAAGCCTGACATCGGTAGTGGGGAAAATGCTAGAGTCCATTATAAAAGATGTAATAGTGTAAAGGAATAAGCCATATTTCAGAAAAATACACCATCCTATGAACAGAATTCAGACTTTATTAAAATATGATAAACTGGGTTTAAAAATCTAAAAGTCTCAACGACACAAAGCTGTAAATACAGGCTTCTGAGATAAGATGAGTCACAAAGCTGTAAACACCATACAAGCTTTTGAAATGGGAATTGGTTATTGACACTGAGACAATGGCCTCATTGAAACAGAAGGTTGGAGGTTCCAAGAAGTCTGCAGTTTGGAACCAACACAATAGCTATACCCTGTTTAAAGTGTGAAAAACTAGCACTTCGAACAGAAATACAGAACATTAAAAAAACCATGTGCCTTTGTAAAAGTAACATCAAATGAAAGACAGGAAACAAGTTTGTAATACAACCAATTGAAATAGCTAGGAAAACAATCATGTACTCGGCTGAAGTGTTTTTGATTTACATATAGTAAAAGGTACAAACAGAAGACTTTGTAAATATTACATCAATAGATGCACCAAGCAATCACATTGTTTATGTGTTGAACTTGGAACACAAGGAGACGCGAAGTCTGGCTTACAAGCAGTTAAAGTAATTTAAGAATTCAATAGAAGACCTTCCTAAGAATCGCATCAAATAGATAAATCTGTTATAACCATATTTTATGATAAGCTTCAAACACCTAAAGGTAGAGACAGAATTCTGCAAGTTAGCAGCTGAACTGACAGTAAGAATAGAAAGAAGTCAACAGAAAGATGACTGGGGATAATTAGCTTACATCAGCAGAAAACTTCAAAGAATATACCACTGCAAAAAGAGTATAAAATATAGAGCTATCAGATAGGAAGTCAGAAGTCGCTGGAAGGGGCAAAGTGATTCTCAACTTCAGAGGCAGGCTCTGTAAGTTTTTAACTCTTTCAGTCTCGGGGATCAAAAGGTACTTTTATTTGATTTTGGTGGATATTCTGGATTAAGAACAAGTTGAAATATAAAAATATAATGAAGTTAAGATTTGAGAATAAGGATCTCTGATAAGAAATGTAAGCTATTTGTATTTTGAACTGTTAAAGTTGCAATTAAATCACCAACTGTTAGCTACATGTCGGTTCTTTAATAAATCTATATATTTTTAGAATTGTCTCACAGAGTACTTCTGTATCAAACTCGTGAACTCAATTTCTGTACACTCTTTTGTGAGGAGTTGCAGAATTCGGGGGGGGTTTCCGGACCCTCATAATATCCGGAAGGTTACAGTCTAGTTAAACTTATTAAAAGTGCTATCTGGAGGACGGTAACATCTTCAAGTCGTTCCTTTCCTTTAGGGAGAGATAGTCTGACCTTTAGACCCAATTAAGCATCTCTAGGATTCGGCTATCTCTAACTTTAGTTGAAGGTGAACGTCTGGGGAATACGCCTGATCTGGGGTAGCCCGAAAAGGGCAAGGACTAGTAATTATCCCTTCAATAGCAGAGCACTTGGAAAACAGTGACAGGATCGGTCAAAGTCAACATGGATTTACAAAAGGTAAATCATGCTTGACTAATCTACTAGAATTTTTTGAGGATGTAACTGGTAGAATAGATAAGGGAGAACCAGTGGATGTGGTGTATTTGGACTTTCAGAAGGCTTTCGATAAGGTCCCGCATAAGAGATTAGCGTGCAAAGTTAAAGCACATGGGATTGGGGGTAAGGTACTGACTTGGATAGAAAACTGGTTGGCAGACAGGAAGCAAAGAGTTGGAATAAACGGGTCTTTTTCCGAGTGGCAGGCAGTGACTAGTGGGGTACCACAGGGATTGGTCCTTGGACCCCAGCTATTCAGAATATACATTAATGATCTAGATAAGGGAACTAAATGTTATATCTCCAAGTTTGCAGACGACACAAAGCTGGATGGGTGTGTGTGCTGTGAGGAGGATACAGAGAAACTCCAGTATGATTTGGACAGGTTGGGTGATTGGGCAGATGCATGGCAGTTGCAGTATAATGTGGATAAATGCGAGGTTATCCACTTTGGTGGCAAAAACAGGAAGGCAGATTATTATCTGAACGGCAATAGATTGGGAAAAGGGGAAGTGCAACGAGACCTGGGTGTCCTTGTACACCAGTCGCTGAAGGTAAGCATGCAGGTGCAGCAGGCGGTTAAGAAGGCAAATGGTATGTTGGCCTTCATAACGAGAGGATTCGAGTACAGGAGCAAGGATGTCTTGCTGCAGTTGTACAGGGCCTTGGTGAGACCACACCTTGAGTATTGTGTGCAGTTTTGGTCACCTTATCTGAGGAAGGATGTTCTTGCCATGGAGGGAGTGCAGCGAAGATTCACCAGACTGATACAAGGGATGGCAGGAATGACGTATGAAGAGAGATTGGGTCGATTAGGCTTATATTCGCTAGAGTTTAGAAGAATGAGAAGGGATCTCATTGAAACTTATAAAATTCTAACAGGACTAGACAGACTAGATGCAGGAAGGATGTTCCCAATGGCAGGGGAGTCCAGAACCAGGGGTCACAGTCTAAGGATAAGGGGTAAGCTATTTAGGACTGAGATGAGGAGGAATTTCTTTACCCAGAGAGTGGTGAACCTGTGGAATTCTCTACCACAGAAGGCAGTTGAGGCAAGAAGGAGTTCGATATATTTCGTAAGGCTAAAGGGATCAAGGGATATGGGGAGAAAGCAGGGACAGGGTACTGAATTTGGATGATCAGCCATGATCTCATTAAATGGCGGAACAGGCTCGAGGGGCCAAATGTCCCACTCCTGCTCCTATCTTCTATGTTTCTATGTTTCTCTCTCC
>JASTWF010001021.1:79430-135416 GCA_030390025.1 Squalus acanthias
ATAGTCTCTCTCTCACTTCCCACAGTCTCTCTCTCTCTCCCCACAGTCTCCCTCTCTCTCTCTTCCTGTCTCTCTCTCCCAGTTTCTCTCTCTCTCCCCAGTCTCTCTCTCTCTTTCCCCGTCTCTCTTTCTCTCTCTCTCTCTCTCTCTCTCTCTCTCCGCTCTTTGAAACTCGCATTTAACCTTTTAATCTGTTTGTCCCTATGCCAATTTGCGCATGGCTCAGGTAACAATCCAGCGATTATTACCTTTGAGGTTCTGCGTTTTAATTTCGACCCCAGCTCCTCAAACTCTCTCAGTAGAACCTCATTACTAGTTCTACCTATGTCGTTGGTTCCTACATGGACCATGACAACTGGATCCTCCCCCTCCCACTCCAAGTTCTTCTCCAGCTGTGAGGAGACCCTGGCACCGGGCAAGCAACACAACCTTTGGAACTCCCGGTTGCGGCTGTAGAGAACAGTATCTATCCCTCTGACTATACTGTCCCCTGCCACTACCACATTCCTTTTCACTTCCCCCACTTGAATGGCCTCCTGCACCATGGTGCCACAGTCAATTTGTTCATCCACCCTGCAGTCCTTGTTCTCATCCCCACAGGTAGCAAGTATCTGTTGGTCAAAGTCAAGGGCCGAGGCTCCTCCATCACTACTTCCTGGGCCCCCATACCTTCCTGACTCGCAGTCACACCCTCCTGTCCTTGACCATTGACAAACTCTAAAGTACTACTTAATCTAAGGGGTGTGACTGCCTCCTGGAACAAAGTGTCCAGGTAACTCTCCCACTCCCTGATGCCCCGCAATGTCTGCACCTCGTACTCCAGCTCAACAACTCTGAGCCGAAGTTCCTCGAGCTGCAGACACTTACCTGCAGATGTGGTTGCTCGGGATCTCGCTGGTCTCCACAAACTCCCACATGCTGCGGTTACGGCACACCACCTGCCCTGCCATGTCTGTCTAACCTTCTTTATTTATTTGATTGAAAAAATAATAATAATTAATTAACTAATCAATTATTTGAGTTTTATTAATTAAGTGGTTTATCTAGTTTAAGGTGAGGTGAGAGTGACTGCCCTTGACATCAAGGCAGCATTTGACCGAGTCTGGCATCAAGGAGGCCTAGTAAAACTGAAGTCAATGGGAATCAGGGGGAAAACGCTCCACTGGCTGGAGTCATACCTAGCACAAAGGAAGATGATTGTGGTGGTTGAAGGTCAATCATCACAGCTCCAGGACATCGCTGCAGGAGTTCCTCAGGGCAGTGTCCTAGGCCCAACCAGCTTCAGCTGCTTCATCAATGACCTTCCCTCCAACATAAGGTCAGAAATGGGGATGTTCGCTGATGACTGCACAGTGTTCAGCGCCATTCGCAACTCCACAGATAATAAAGCAGTCCATGCCCGCATGCAACAAGACCTGGACGACGTTCAGGCTTGGGCTGATAAGTGGCAGGTAACATTTGCGCCACAGAAGTGCCAGGCAATGACTATCTCCAACAAGCGAGAGTCTAACCACCTCCCCTTGACATTCAATGGCATTACCATCGCCGAATCCCCCACTATCAACATCCTGGGGGCCACCATTAATCAGAAACTTAACTGGACCAGCCACATAAATACTGCGGCAACAAGAGCAGGTCAGAGGCTAGGTATTCTGCGGCGAGTGTCTCACCTCCTGACTCCCCAAAGCCTTTCCACCATCTACAAGGCACAAGTAAGGAGTGTGATGGAATACTCTCCACTTGCCTGGATGAGTGCAGCTCCAACAACACTCAAGAAGCTCGACACCATCCAGGACAAAGCAGCCCACTTGATTGGTACCCCATCCACCACCTTAAACATTCACTCCCTCCACCACCAGCGTACCGTGGCTGCAGTGTGTACCATCTACAAGATGCACTGCAGCAACTCGCCAAGGCTTCTTCGGCAGCACCTCCCAAACCCGCGACTACATCCACCTAGAAGGACAAGGGCAGCAGGCGCATGGGAACACCACCACCTCCAAGTTCCCCTCCAAGTCATACACCATCCTGACTTAGAAGTATATCGCCGATCCTTCATCGTCGCTGGGTCAAAATCCTGGAACTCCCTCCCTAACAGCACTGTGGGAGTACCATCACCACACGGACTGCAGCAGTTCAAGAAGGCGGCTCACCACCACCTTCTCAAGGGCAATTAGGGATGGGCAATAAATGCTGGCATAGCCAGCGATGCCCTGATCCCATAAATGAATTAAAAAAAGTTAAAAATTCAGTAAAGTAAAGTAATAGCAAGTTAGAGTTTCCTAACTCTGAGTTTAACCTAGCTTAGAGGCTAAAAAAAACTGTAGTACTCACCAACCAATCACCTACCTCCTGCCCTTTCATGTCACTCCTTGATTTTTTTCTGTTTTGAAGGTTCCTCGCACTGCCTCTCTTTATAGCGCCATCTCCGCTGCCACTGTTCTCACCGTTTTATCCCAGGTCCGCTCCTCTCGGCACTGCTTTCCCCCACTCCCCTCACCACAACCTGACCCTTGTGCCTTTCTGCTTTCAGATACACAAGAATTGCAACCTGACCAGCCTCTCTGTGAAGTTGAGGAAGAGACTGATGGAGGAGAAGAAGAAGAAGACACATCGGCATTGCATCTGACACTCGCAGACACCAGCTCAGAAAATGGCACTGCGCGGAATTAAGAGGGAATCTGCACTGGTGAGTCAGCGGGCATGAGTGAGCTGCAGCCAGGCCAGGGGGAAAGTGTAGCTTGAGTGCCAGCTCCCCGGAGGACAATTTCGCGCTTGAGTTCTGCTCCACAAGACTCTGATGTTGACCTCAATGGGGTGTGTCGTAAGAATGAGCCTTACGCGTGGCGAACTTAAAGTAAGCTTTAATCAACTAAAAAGGTGCTACATACAAAAGAGGTCTTACTCTATGCCTCTCCAGGATCCAACTGATCAGTCCAGTATTTATCCTGGACTAATCACAGGAAGTGATGCAATAAAGTTTGAGTCACAGGAAGCTGTATTGTGTTACCACATTCTCCCCCCCCCAAAAGATTAGGAGGCCGGGATGCTCCCTCCATTTCGTAGCCGCCGGACGAGGGAGAGCCGCACCCGTTTGGGTTCTCGTAGCGGTAGAGGGCCCCTAGCCCGTTTACCCGCCGCGGGCCGTGGACCAGAGTCCGAGTGATCCAGCCCGCTCTGTGAGGGGTCAGGACGATCCTGACTGTGTACTGGTGCCCGAACGGGTGTCGGGCAGGGCTGTGGCAGATCTGTTTCCGAGCGTACGGTACGGGGTGGATCGTGGCTGCGCGTGCGAGCCCCGACGGGCTCATAGTCAGTCTGCCCCAGGTCGGCACGCTGGAGTGAGGTACCAGCCGGCGTCAGATCCAGATCGTGATGAGAGGCACCTGGCGAGCCCAGAGATGTGCCTGGTACAATATCATCCCCTGGTGTCCCTCTATGTTTCGGCGGGCAGGGAGCCAGATCCCGCAATGACACGGTAGATTCCCGACCGTCAGGATACCGAATATAGGCGTAGGTAGGGTTGACGTCAGTGAGCTCAACCTCATCTACCAGGGGGTCATTCTTAGACGCCCGGACATATCTTCGGAGTAGCACTGGTCCCGGTGCAGTCAGCCACGACGGGAGAGATATCCCATAGGATGAGTGACGCTGAAATCGGAAGAACCGTTCATGAGGCGTCATATTTGTGGCGGTCGAAAGGAGGGACCGTGTGGAGTGTAATGCATCTGGAAGTACTGCTTCCCATTGCTGGTTGGGTAGGCCCCGAGATCTCAAAGCCAGACGTACCGCATTCCAGATGATAGCGTTAAAACGCTCGACTTGCCCATTCCCGACCGGATGATAAGGCGTCGTTCTGCTGGCAGCAATACCCCGTTCCGAGAGATAGGCCTTGAGTTCTCCTGACATAAAAGAAGGGCCCCGATCCGAATGAACATAGGATACCATGCCACAGAAAGCAAATACCTGCTCAAGGCAGCTGATAACCGTGGTCGTCAGCATATTGGGGCAGGGAAAGGCAAACGGAAAACGGGAATACTCATCGACCATGGTCAATAGATAAGTGTTGCGAGTTGAAGAGGGCAACGGCCCCTTAAAATCGATGCTAAGCCGTTGCATTGGCTGGGTCGCATGTATGAGTATACCACCCGAGGGGCGGAAAAACTGAGGTTTCAATTCCGCACAGATTCTGCAGTCCGAGCACATCTTCTTTACATCCCCGGTAGAGAATGGGAGATTTCGGGACCGCACGAAGTGTAGCATGCGAGTAACGCCCGGATGACACAACCCATCATGGATGTCTACGAGCGTAGAGGGTGCCATGGCGGAGCAGAATGCTCGTGTGAGGGTATCCGGAGCCACATTCTCCTTGCCAGGTCGATAGTGGATGGTGTAACCAAAAGAGGCCAATTCCAGCTGCCAAAGCTGGATTTTATTATTTTTAATTTTGGTCCGTTTTCGATTATCGAGCATGAAGGCGACCGATCGCTGGTCCGTGATTAAGGTAAAGTGCTGGCGAGCTAGGAGATGACTCCACTTCCGTACTGCCTCTATGATGGCTGTAGCTTCTTTCTCGACTGGAGGATAATGTAGCTCAGCCCCTTGAAAAGTCCTGGACAAAAATGCCACCGGACGACCTTCCTGATTCAGAGTGGCCGAGATCGCCACCTCCGAGGCATCACACTCAACAACAAAAGGAAGGCTCTCATCGATGGAGTGAAGAGCCGCTTTCTCCAACTGTTTTTTCAGGAGGTTAAAGGCTGCAACAGCTGCTGTGTCTAGTGGGAATGTGCTGGCCTTCAGTAGAGGTTGGATTCGGTCCGAGAAGTTAGGAATCCATTTAGCATAGTATGCAAACAGGCCGAGGGCCCGGCGCAAGGAGGCCGGATTCTTAGGTGGCGGGAGTTCTTGGAGTGGGCGAAGCCTTTCAGGGTCAGGTTTAATGATGCCATTGCCCACACAATAGCCAAGGATGTTGATGCTTGGTTGTGACTCAATGGATTTAGCCGCATTTAATGTCAAATTACGGTGCTGGAGTGCATCCCAAAATCGTTGGAGATTGGCGTCATGTTCCCGCTGATTGCGACCTGCGACAGTAATATTGTCCAGATAAGGAAACGTATCCTTCAAGTCTTCCTGTTTGACCAGGTCATCCATTGCTCGCTGGAAGACAGCCACTCCATTAGTGAAGTCATCAGATTGATCGTCAGGGATAAAGTCCTCCCTAATAGAGTTCACCTGTGGCCTCTTAAATTGCCTGACTGTAGTTAAGGCAGTAGACCGAGGTCTGGGCACTGTATAAAGGTCTGCATTTCTTTTTGCCAGATCTAGAGAGCAAGCCATGTCATAAGCTCTCTGAAGCTCAAGTGTCTTACTTTCCAGTAGACGCTGGCGTATAAATGGGGAGGCAAGCCCGCAGATGAAAGCATCACGGATCATTTCTTCACGGTACAGCTCAGCTGAGGCCGCCTGAAAGTTACAGTCCATACTAAGTCTGCGAAGCTCTTGGAGGAATTTATCAATGGATTCCTCCGGCCCTTGTTGGGCTGTAGCTAGTAGATGTCTGGCATAGACCTCATTCGGTGTCTTAGTATATAGTCTCTTAAGCGTCCGAATTGCCTCCTCGTAACTGTCCCATTCCTCCACATACTGAAATACATTCGGGGTGACACAGTTGATGAGTATCCGCAACTTTGAGTCATTATCAGCCTTGCAAAATTCAAGAAAATTGTCAAACGTGCGATACCAGTGTTTCCACACCTTACTGGCTGCTGGGGTGTTTGGGTCCAAGTCAAGACGCGATGGTTTAAGGATATTTTCCATGATGGGTGATTCCCTGGATCCTTAGTTCCGAGTTCGTCCAAAAAGTTTGAGTGCGAAGTTTTCCAAAGTTGATTAAATTATCATAAGAATGAGCCTTATGCGTGGTGAACTTAAAGTAAGCTTTAATCAACTAAAAAGGTGCTACATACAAAAGAGGTCTTACTCTATGCCTCTCCAGGATCCAACTGATCAGTCCAGTATTTATCCTGGACTAATCACAGGAAGTGATGCAATAAAGTTCGAGTCACAGGAAGCTGTATTGTGTTACCACAGGGTGGCCTTCAGAAGAAGGGTGATGGGCATGCACACAGAAATGCTAGGAGCAATGGCAAACCTGCCAGAGAGCCTCTTGTCCGTGTCAAGGAGCATGGAGGAGTCCGGCTCCAACATTACACGGGGCTTTGCGCGGAGCTTGGAGCCCATGATTTCCAGGATGGAAGTGATGGGCAACTCCATTAGAACACTTGTGAACCTAACCATGATGCTGGGTGTGATGGGTGATGTTACAGCTTCCATTGCAGCACAGGCGGAAGTGACCCAATGTCTCAGTGCTGCAGTGGAAGCTCAGACTGCTCTCCTGCAGACTCAGCTTGCTGCGACGCAAGCTCAGACTGCTGCCATCGTGGCTGGGTTTACGAGTGTCGAAAGGGGCTTGCTCCAACAGATGGCTAGGACTGCTGAGGCGCCGCCCCAGGGGAGTGGCAGTGCCTCCATGGAGCAAGAACCCGCTGTCCTCTCTCAGGATGACAGCATTCCTACTCCCACCGCTGCCACTCCACCAGTGCCCTTGCTGCTGCCTGTCAGCCAGCCAGCCCTGACAGCTGCCGCCTATGCCAAGGTGGTGCAGTCTACAGCCGGGCCTGCTAGGTCCACAGCTGCTCAAGGTCGTCCTGCAAGGCCATCTGTAGTCTCCCACATTGAAAGTCAGCAGCCTTCCACCAGCCACGCTGCAGTCACTGGGGGAGCACTTCATAGGAGCACGAGAGTAGGAAAGGCACACGAAAGACAGACAGTAAGGGATTGCACAAAGGTGATTAGTTGATTATGTCCTTTTGATCTGAATTTGATAAATTTATGAATTGTGTTTGGAATATGTGTTTTGTGGTGGCTCTCATTTCAGCTTTGTGCCCAGGAGGACGCTGTGATGTTCCGTGACAGAGGGATAGTATGATGGGGAAGTGGTGAGCAATGGGGATCTGGGGTTTCATTCACTGGAACCGAAGTCTGATGAGGCGTTCACGGACAGCCCGTCTGGAACGGGGATTTGATGCCTGCCTCCTCCCTTCCTCCTCTTCTTCCTCCTCTTCTTCCTCCTCCTCTTCCTCCTCCTCTTCTTCCTCCTCCTCTTCCTCCTCCTCTACTTCCTCCTCTCCCCCTTCCTCCTCCTCTTCCTCCTCCTCCTCTTCCTCTTCCTCTTCCCCTTCCTCCTCCTCTTCCTCCTCCTCTTCCTCCTCCTCTACTTCCTCCTCCTCTTCCTCCTCCTCTTCCTCCTCCTCCCTTCCTCCTCCTCTTCCTCCTCCTCTTCCTCCTCTTCCTCCTCCTTCTCTTCCTCTTCCTCTACTTCCTCCTCTTCCTCCTCCTCTTCCTCTTCCTCTACTTCCTCCTCCTCTTCCTCCTCTTCCTCTACTTCCTCCTCCTCTTCCTCCTCTTCTTCCTCCTCCTCTTCCTCCTCCTCCTCCTGAGGTGGTCCCGGAACCCATGGTGACAAGGGCTGCGCATTCACGATGGCCTATTTGTGGAGGATGCAGCAGACCGTCATGAAATGGGACACCCGCTCCAGCGTATGCTGGAGGGCTCCTCCCGAGTGGTCAAGGCAACGGAAACGCTTGAGCAACCCGATGTTCTGCTCGATGATGTTCCTCATGGCAGCATGGCTCTCATTATATGAGTTTTGGCCATGAGTGGTGGGGTTGTGGACGGGAGTCATGAGCCAGTTGCAGAGTGGATAGCCCTTGTTTCCGAGCAGCCACCCTCGGGTTTGACATGGTGGCTGGAAGATTGCTGGCACACCAGACTGGCACAGGATGAAGGTATCATGACTGCTGCCAGGATAGCGGGCATTCACCATCATGATTCACTGGGCGTGGTCGCACAATAACTGCGCATTAAGTGAGTGGTATCCTTCGCAGTTACGGAACATCTCAGGATTGATATACGATGCCCACAAAGCCATATGTGTGCACTCTAGAAAGCTCCAAACAGTTGCACAAATTTAGACAGAGCCAGTAGAAAAAGCTAATCAGCTGCAAGTTGTTGATGATCCCTTTAATTAGCGCTGCTGGGGGGTCCTTCCTGCTGCTGAACGCTTGGTCAGCTGATTGCGATTAGGAGATGACATTAAAAGGAACGGCGACGTTCAAAATGGTAGATCTTGCATCAAATCAGTGTTTCACACTCGTTGACGTCACGATCTGCCTCATCTAAATATCTGGAGCGAGCGCTGGCAACGGCAGCGCTACCGACCTCCCCAGAATGGCGGCTGCCGCGGGACCCACTGGAAGCAGGCGGAAGCAAGTCGGCCGCCATTTTTTCATCAAAACTGGCCTTAACGGCTGGCGCTAAATCCCCGAATCTCGCGGCCAATAGGTATGGTATGCATTATTGCAGGTTCCTTCTTAAGCATCGATAATGCCCCAATTTGCTTACCAGTTAAGTGAAGAGACTGGAGAAGCTGGGGTTGTTCTCCTTAGAGCAGAGAAGTTTAAGAGGAGATTTGATAGAGGTGTTCAAAATCATGAAGGGTTTTGGTCGAGTCGTTAGGGAGAAACTGGCAGGAGGGTCGGTAACCAGACGACACAGTTTTAAGATAATTGGCAAAATTCCGGGGCGGGGGGGGGGGAATTAAGAGAATTTTTTTTACACAGCAAGTTGTTGTGATCTGGTATGCACTGCACGAAAGGGTGGTGGAAGCAGTTTCAACAGGAACTTTCAAAAGGGAATTGAATATATATTTGAAAAGGAGACATTTTCAGGGCTATGGGCAAAGAGCAGGAGAGTGGGACTAATAGGATAGCTCTTTCAAAGAGCCGGCACAGACACGATGGGCCGAATGGCCTCCTTCTGTGCTATATGATTCTTTAGCCTTACTACAGAGATTGAACACAAAAAGCACGTTGTCTGCTGACAAACCCAACAGCAATTTCATAACCAGCACTCGGCCCCCTCAACATTGCTGTCGGTATAAGGCAAGATGCCTACAACAATTACTAGGCTCAAATCAGCTAATGAGGGCTTCAAAAGCAGAGATGCCACTTTTACCAAGATTACTAGTAACAATACTTTCTTAGTGAAAGTCTTTCAGAATAAAATCAGACAGCCTAATCAATAACAGGCAAGTAATAAGAACTTTAAGACTCAGATTTTAAAGACTCCCCCCAGATAGGCTTGTGTAACACATCACTTTAGCACTCAAGAGTGACTGTTTTATAAATATTATGGAGCATTGTGCCAAATACTGAAGAATTTCTGAGCTGGAACTATTTGGATCACAACCTTGTTGTCCATGAGCATATTTATTTTTTTCTATTTTTTTTGCAGACCGTTGAAGCCAATAGGCAAACCTTTGATTTTTGTCATTTTTAACATACTTTCATTTAAAACAATCAAACAGCAATAAAATCAGTACAACAACGACCATTCACTCCAATCTTCATGAAAACACACCAAGGACGGTGACTGCCAATTTTTGTAGTATTCCTGCCATCTGTAAGTACATGTTTGAATACTTTTAGCTTCACTGGGAGGATTAGAAACTTTCAAGAGAATGTTGTTGAGGTCTGATTTATGGTGTGGTACTTAGTGCATTGGCAGTTGGCTCTTGATAGAGAAAGTGTCTCTTGAAACCATTCTAAACACAAAGATATATGTTAAATGATGAATAATGAGTGCCAGCCTTACTTTGAAGCCATCAAACTCCTTCATTCTCATTTAAAATTCTTAGATTTCAGAACGCCCAATTTGACTTAATGAGGAAATAAGTACAGTGTTGTAATGAGAGATACCGTAGCCTGGAAGTTACCGTCGGTCACGTTATTGTATCGGGCTTGCATAACGGGCTTACATCAAATTACTCTCTCCGCTACTTTAACAAAGGCATTATCCCAATTAAAATAAAATCAATGAGTTAAATGTCTCCATTAAAGCAGCAGAGTGAAAGTTGATACAAGTGCGTTAAGCATTCACACAATAACATGGCTGACAGTAATTCCAGGCCAACTATGGATTATTAATGCCTGTATCTTCAGAGGAGGGGAAAATTAGGGGTAGGAAAAGAAATGATTGTAGTAGATTCACGATCTGACAGTGTGTTAAATGCCACTGAACAAGTGGCAGCAAGCCACAAATTCCCATTGACAATGGATCTTTAAAGAACAATCCAATTAATTTACTACTGTACATAGCACTTTGATACACATACCAGAGACAAGACTTCCTCACTATTCAGGTAAAAATATCAAAGCGCTTTGCCAATAATGGAATCCTAAAATAGCACAGAAATCACACTTTTCAGAACAGAAAAGTAGCTAATATATTCGTAGCTAATTATTTCAACTTCCCATACTACATAATGTTAATCACAGAAATTCCAATGTTAGGTTAAATGAATCTTTCATCTCCCTTCACATTTACCACTCCTCATAGCTCTTCAATTGAGTAGTATTAATGTTCCGCTACAACATACATTCTGTACAGGGGTGTAGTGGAAAGTATGCTAGGGTTCACTGGGGATGAATCTCCATGAGGATTCTCCCGATCATCTGCCATAACTTCATCGGATCAGCAGTTCGTCTGCCAAAGTGACGCCGGACGAACATGAGAACCTCCACAGAAATTCAAGCCACTGAGTATACCTACTTTTAGCTAAGATATGAATAAGGATTAAAAGTGTGGGGTTGTGTAAGAATATTGGACATAGGAGCAAAATGAACATCTTCTACTGTCTTTCATTCTGCCAGCGCAATTTACACTTCATCTAGAGCCATCCTTTGTTTCTTAACCTGTCCCATTACCATCTCCTTTTGCCTTGAATATCTCTTAATGTCTTTTAACCTCTCCTGCCTTCTATCCTATCACAGACCTTCCCTTTTGTTCTTTCATCCCCTCCCCCCTTTCTCAGCCCCTACACTTGCTTAAAAATCTGTTCCATTTCCTGCTTTTTTCCAGTTCTGACGAAAGGTCATCGACCTGAAACATTAACTCGGTTTCTCTCTTCACAGATGCTGCCTGACCTGCTGAGTATTTCCAGCATTTTCTGTTGTTATTTCAGATTTCCAGCATCTGCAGTATTTTCCTTTTCTATTAGTGTTTAATTCACTGCCACCCCTCTTCCAGGAATGCCCACCTTGAAGAAGTTCTGCTCTTCTCTCCGACGGGATTTCCGTTTGTCTCTTTTACCTTGTTCATCTTCATTGCTTTCTGTCTCCCTTCTCGTGTTTGATCAGGTATCTACCAAAACTCGCTTTCACAGCCACATATCTTTCCTCAGCAACTGTCTCCGGTTCCAACTTACTCCACGTGGATTCCAACTGAAATTCCACCCTTGGTGTTTTGGATCCACCCAGGATTGCAGATATCTCCGAGATATTCAGCGTTCCTCGAACCACTGCTCTCGCCGTATCCTGAGATCCACGCTGAATGCCATGCGCCACCACATGAACACTCTCGACCTCTCTCTTTAGCAGCACCAACTCACTCTATCTCAAAGCTGTCCTGGTCCACAGTTCCATTTCATCCTTCGCCTCATCCGGCACTTTAACAAAAAACTTTTTTTCTTCTTTTCAGGTGTCAAGGATCGCAAGCTTCAACAACTCTTGGACACCAACGCCCCTCCGGAACCTTCTTCCCCTTCACTTTCCTCTGACCCTATCCCTTCTCCCAATCTCACCCCCTGCCGCATTTTCACTATCCCCTCTGACCTTCCCCTCTCTGACCCCGAACGATCAGTCCTGAGCAAAGGCCTGAGCTTCATCCCCTTACGCCCTCACCTCAATGAATTTCGAGCTCGGCACGATGCTGAGCTCTTTTTCCGCCGCCTTTGTCTCCGTGCCCACTTCTTTGGCCAGGAGTCTTCCCCCCGCACGGCTGACCCTTTCTCCCGCTTTCAGAATTCTCGTTCTACCTGGACCCTTCCCTCTGGCCTCTTAACCTCTCTAGATCTTTTCATTGCAAACTGCTGGCGTGACATCGGCCGTCTCCATTTCTCTGCTCTCCTCATTCACTCCAACCTACCTCCCTCTGAACTTGCAGCACTCCATTCTCTCAGATCCAACCCCAACATTGTCATTAAACCTGCTGACAAGGGTGGTGCTGTTGTTGTTTGGCGAACCGACCTCTACCTAGTGGAAGCTGAACGCCAACTCTCCGACACCTCCTCCTACCTCCGCCTGGACCATGACCCCACTACCGAACATCAAGCCATCGTTTCCAAGACTGTCACTGACCTCATCTCCTCTGGAGATCTTCCCCCCACGGCCGCCAACCTCATAGTTCCCCAACCCCGCACAGCCTGCTTCTACCTCCTTCCCAAGGTCCACAAACAGGACTGCCCTGGTAGATCCATCATTTCAACCTGTTCTTGCCCCACGGAACTTATCTCTTCCTATCTCGACTCTATTTTTTCTCCCCTTGTCCAGTCTCTTCCCACCTACATCTGGAACTCTTCCGACGCCCTCCGCCACTTTAACAGTTTCCAGTTTCCTGGCCCCAACCGCCTCCTTTTCACTATGAACATACAATCCCTCTATACCTCCATCCCCCACTAGGATGGCCTGAGGGCGCTCCGCTTCTTCCTTGAACAGAGGCCCAACCAGTCCCCATCCACCACCACCCTCCTCCGCCTGGCTGAACTTGTTCTCACAATGAACAACTTCTCCTTTGACTCCACTCACTTCCTCCAAATCAAAGGTGTTGCTATGGGAACCCGCATGGGTCCTAGCTATGCCTGCCTTTTCGTGGGATATGTGGAACACTCTTTGTTCCAGTCCTACTCAGGTCCCCTCCCTCACCTCTTTTTCCGGTACATTGATGACTGTATCGGTGCCGTTTCCTGCTCTCGCCCTGAACTAGATAATTTCATTCACTTTGCTTCCAATTTCCACCCTTCCCTCACCTTCACATGGTGCTGGAACTCCAGGAACAGGTGCAGGAGTCTCTGGCAGGTTTTGTCTCCAGGGTCACTGTGAGTGCGGAGCGGATGGAGGAGTCCATCGCTAACATGAGCAGAGCCTTTGTGGAGGCATTGGCGCATGAACGCATCACCACGGAAAGGATGGCCACCTCTGTGGAAAGGATGGCTACGGTAGAGAAGAGAATGGCAACGGCCATGGAGGAGCTAAGTCACCAGAGTGTTGAAAACATGGTCATTGTTCAGAATAGGCTGATATCTCTGGAGGAGCGATGGGCAGCTATTGAGCAGTGAAACCAAAGCTTCATGGAAGTCCTCTGGAGTAGGACTGCCAGTGCAGAAACGGGTCCTCATGGCCCCCCTGAAGTGCAGCAAGGTGCTGTCAAGCCACTTGCTAGCTCTGAAGTGGGGCTGACCCATGAGAGGGATGTTGGTGGCAGACAACAAGGAAGTGGGGGCTCCTCTCCAAGCGATCACACTTCCATGCCACTGCAGAGTACTCTGTCAGAGCCCCAGCAGAGTCCTCGCCCAACTAAGATGGGCGTCTCATCCCCTGCACAGCTGCAGGAGCAGCAGACTGTTGCCGAGCCCTCATAGGCTCGCAACCCCAGAGGATGCCTGCCAAAGGTGTTGAGGCAGGAGCAGCATGAGAGTGAGCAAGGGGCCTCCACATCTGCTGAAGCCACAGGGGAAGCACCACGTAGGAGCACGTGTAAGAGGAAGATAAAGCACAAGCAGTCACAAGGGTAGTCACTTGGGTGTTCTGTTGTGTTTAATTGTGAAATGCCATCCGTGAATTAATGTTATAAAATGACTTGATGGCAAACTGTTGAAGTTGTGGGCTGTGTCATCTCGCAAATGGTACTTCCACATTGAGGGCTCGGGGTGACTTGGAATTGTCAGTATGGTGGTCAGAGTGATAGGAAGCCGTAGGTTCTTGTCCATTGTCGATGATGTGGTAAGAGGGTGCGAGCCAAATGTGTTTGATTGGGCAGCCTAAGCAAATCTGGCCAAGATCAGTGCATCCCTTGCATCCTGGGCAGCAATGTTCTCACGTGCTGCTGCCACTGGTTGATGCACCTCCACAAGCTCTTCGTTCTCGCTCTCCTCCTCCTCCTCCTCATCCTCATCTGAGGAGGCTATGCGATGAGCCACTTGTACCTCAGGCAGCTACAAGCCACGATGTTGTGCCATGTTGTGAAGTGCACAGCAGACCACGATGATTCTGGAGACCCTGGCTGCTGAGTACTGCAGGGCTCCACCTGATCTATCAAGGCATCTGAATAGCATCTTCAGCAAGCCGATGGTTTGCTCGATAATGGATCTGGTGGAAATGTGGCTGGAGTTGTAGCGCTCCTCAGCTTCGTTGGATGGCCTCCTCAATGGCGTCATTAGCCACATCTTCAGGGGATAGCCCTTGTCTCCAAGTAGCCATCCACAAAGTTGGTCTGGCAGACTGAAGAGCGGAGGCACACTAGACTGCCGCAGGATGAAGGAGTCATGGCAACTGCCAGGGTACTTGGCACAAACTTACTTTACCCAAGATGAGCCATGATCTTATTGAATGGGGAAGCAGGCTCGAGGGGCCAAGTGGCCTATTCCTGCTCCTATTTCTTATGTTCCTATAAACATGCAAAATTTCCTTTTTGTGGTTACACACCAGCTGCACGTTGAGGGAGTGGGAGCCCTTGCGGTTGACAAAAATACCTGGATTGTGATGGGGTGCCTTAAGGGCCACATGTGTGCAGTCTATGATGCCCTGCACCCTTGGAAAGCCTGCCATATTAGCATGCACGGTTACACTTGCTTGATCCTTGGAGAAGTTGATGTAATTGTGCGCGTTGGCAAAGAGGGCATCGGTTACCTGCGTGATGCAAGTGGGTGCGGCCGCCTGGGAGATGCCGCTGATGTCTGCTGTTGATCACTGCAATGAGCCTGAAGCAAAAAAGCTGATGCGGTGGTGACTTTGACGGCCACTGGTAAGGGGTATCCACTCGCTCCTCTGGGCTCCAGGTCTTACTGCAGCATTGCGCAGATCTCACCAACTACCTCTCGCAAAAGTCGGAGCCTCCTTTGGCACTGCTGCTCACTCATGTTGAGGTAGCTCATCCTCTGTCTGTAAACCCTGTTTTGGGGGTATCTCCTGCGGCGACATGCTTCCCTGCGCTGGCGCCTTCTGCCCTGTGCAGCTTCAGGTGGGTGAGCAGTAGGTTGACACTCCTGTTGTTGCACCTGCTGTTGGTGCTGCTGTTGTTCCGGGTTCTGCTGCTGCCGCGGCTGGTCTTCGTCCGAATCTGAGGTCCAGGAGGAAAGGAAATAAATGGTTCCCATGCTGCAGGTATATACCTCAGTTGAGGAAGTGCTCAGTGAAGGTGGGGAGAGGGTTTTCCCAGGAGGTCACAGTGGAGATGGAGCTCAGCTTTAACACTTCCAAAATCAGTAGACCTGCAAAAAGTTCTCCAAGACCTGAGAAAAGAAAGTTCTGCCACCTGCAAATGATCATTGTGGAAAACTCCGTTTTTATGGTGGAGCTGCAGCTGTTAGTAAGCCAACCACTTGTGAGCCCGACAGGATTAGCTGGCGTGTTCCAGGGGAGACGTGCAGCACGCGGGAAACGTGTTAAACTCTGAAAGGCCTCTCAAAATGGCATTATAGAGGTACTTAAGTGGTTGTTAAGTGCCTTAAGGGCCTATCCCGCCTCTTGAAGGCGGGACCGAAACGGGGTCTGCAAACCCGCATTTGGGAAAGTTGCTCAGAGGCGGGTTGGAGGCGGGATCAGAGCCCGACGCCATTTTTGGCAACTTTCCCACCTGACCCGCCTTCAAACCCGCCTCCTCGGGGCCGGTAAAATCCAGCCCTGGGATTCTGTGTCAGACACAAACTGTGTGAAGATGCAGCAAAACTGATCTCTGCCTATTTTTACACTCTGTGTGTATCTTTTTATGGGTGTAACAGAGAGAAAAATTGGTCCCATGATACTTGGTAACATGCAGTTTCTAAAATTGCAAGCATGTTATCGGAAACAAACTTTTCAAACCAAGCGATTTGAAAAGAAAAGCTGCTGTTGGGTATGTTTCTCCAACTGGTTGGTGAACACTGAGTAATACACCAAAAACTTCTCATCACTGCAAGCAAGGCCCCCTACAAAGGAGACCTCTTTCCAGCGGTCAGCTTTCCACTTGTGTATAGCCGATTTGAACATCAGATAAGAGAGGCCTATGAAGCCAAATATGAACACTTGTGTGAAAAGCCATTCTGCATCAAAACATTCATGCAACCTTCTATTTAAAGTGAGGTGACACTTCAATGATGGTTGCTGCATTTACAAAGAGAGTCAGCTGCTCTTTGACTCTTCAGTGTCCACAGAGACTTAGCTCGGTTTGCCTTCCTCGGAGTTTAGTGTTTGTAGATCAAATGCTGGGCTTGGGCATAGAGGTTCGCTGCAAATAGACAACTGATCTGATAAGAATTCAGTTCAACCCATGACAAGACTTCTTGAATCGTCACTACAACCAAGTAACAGAAGCCCTGATTTTGTAATGCCTGTGCCCGCAGTGAGGAGGGCTGCCTGCCCTCGCCAAATTTAACAAGGCAACTCTTAAAGTGCTGTTATTCACCATTAAAGGGTAGTTTTTGTTGTGGCAAAAGCTGTGCTTGCTGGAGAAGAACTGTAACCAGCTTACAGGTAAAGTGGCCAGAGGGGCGTGCGTCCCAAAACATCTGGAAGCAGAGATATGTTTGAAATGCCCTCCGTTACTAAGGAAGCCTTGGGGATACTGCTGCATGAGGTGCAGCAAAGTAAGGTGGCTTTCTTTGGAGTAGAAAGCTATCTTCCTGTCAAAGCAGAGGTCAAAGCTGTTTGCGTGGAAGTAGCCAAGAGAGTGAATGGAGTTTGCCAGATCCATATGAGCTGGGAGCAAGTGAGGAAGAAGTGTCGTGGTATCAGGAGAAGTGCCGAAGTAAGTGTACCCATCTTTGCATTCACTACTTTACTATTGGGGCATAGTTCAAATGGGCCAAATCAGTTTGTGAGTGCAATGCAGGGGTAGCAAGCAAAACATGAAGACAACCTTTTCCCCCCTTTTTATTGTAGTGAAGCTGTAGGGCACACTTTTATGTGAGGCACACAAGTATTTTTCACTTTGACACATATACGTTGCAAAGTGTGCTGCAAACCAACACTGCCACCAGAACCAATCTATGTATCACATTAGAATACTTCATACAAAGAGGTGGGCTGGCTACACGGGAGGCTAGTTGATAAAATTAAGACACACGGGGGATCATTTTAATTGTGGGCAATGGTGTAAAATGGGCACTATTGAATTGACCGCCCATTATACACCTTGCTCGATGTCCCTTCCATCGATTGGAAATGAAAGAAATGGAGAGGAAAATCAGAAGGGATGTAGAATGAGAGTTAATTCGATAATGCCCGTTTTACACCATCGCCCAAAGTTAGGTTTATCCCCATTGCTTAAAGGGAATGTAGCAGCATATCGAAGAAGTTGGCTAAAGGAGTAGTGGTTAACGAATATTTTTCAGATTAGAGGATGTAAAAAGTGATGTTAGTGTTAGGACCATTGCTGTTCTCAATAATAATAATAATAATAATAATAAATATATAAGTGATCTAGACAAAATTTATAGATGTCACACAAATAGGGAGTGTGGTTAACTGCAAAGAGGACTGCATGTGATTTCAGGAGGATTGGGCAGAGAGATGTCAAGTGAAATTTAATGTGGAGAAATGTGGCATGATATATTTTAGAAAGAAAAATAGGGAGAAATATGCACGAAACGGGAAAATTTGGTAAAACTTTAAAAGGTTTAGAAGAACAAAGGATGTTAGAGCTTCAGAAATACAAATCTTTAAAAGTGGGATGACAGGTGGAGGGGGTACAGAGGAGAGCAACACGGTTAATCCCAGAATTTAAGGGAATGACTAATGAGGAAAAATTGACTACCCTGGGTCTTTTCTCCCTTGAAAAGTGAAGACTACGAGGGGATATGATAGAAATGTTTAAAACTATGAAATGTTTGGACAAATTGGATTGAAGTAATCTTTTCTGCCATGTACAGAATTTAAGCACAAGAGGTCATATTAACAAATTAAAGAAAATAGGAAATGCAGGAGTAATTATTTTTACCAAAAGTGTGGTAAGTATGTGGAACAAATTATCGGCACGGATGGCGGAACAAGAAACCTTAATGAGTTCAAGAGGAACCAGTCAGAACCTTGTCAATTAATGTGATACAGGGCTTTTAGATATCTACCAAAGGAATACTGTGGTTAGGAGGGCTAGATGGACGGATGGTTTTCTCCTGTCTAAAACTGTTACACTGTTACTACGTGAGTTGATAAAGCTATAAGAAAGTTGGATCCTAGTTTTTGCAAATAAGGCATAGAGTTCAAATGCAAAGAAGTAATGCTAAACCTATACAGATCATTGGTTAAACCACAGTTAGAACATTAGAGACGTTCCCTGATCGAGTGTGGAGCGGTAGTCATAGGAAGCACTGGCCAGTAAATCACAGCCTACAGCCCCTGATATTCTGTCCCGGGGCAGTAGCCCTATGATTTCCTAATCGATGGTCCCTGCGAGGTCTATTCCTGATCAAGGAATCAACCCTTTTGGCATCTGATACCACACTGAATAGGCAATTGTTTAGTGATATGCTTATGGCCTTTCTGTCGACCTTTTTCATCAAAGCATATTGGATGTTAGTCTATTTATTGCACAAGCAATAAAGATAGAAGACAATGGCCATACTGCCATGGGTTAGTATACAAGGAAAGGGTTAATCCAAGTGTCTTGAAGTATGATAATGTTACACTGCTATTCATTTCTCTTTATATTGTAGTAATAGTAACCTTTAGATTTTGCCTATTAAGTGAGGATGGTCAGTTTAGATAATAAACCTAATTAAAAGACAAGGGGGTAAAAATTGAGTCGTGCCCCCTCTGTGGCGCTACCTTCGCCGGGACGCTAATTTTAGCGCCCCGAAAAAGTTAGCACCCCCGCAGCCGATTTTCCCAGGTAGCACCCCGAGAGGGAGGAGGGGTGCTACTGGAAGTGCCCCGCATCCCTCTTGGGGCGCTGCGAGGCAATATCGCGCGCTACGTGGCACTGTGGCATATCGCGCCGCGGTACTGCAGGCCTTCCTCCCCTTATTAAAGGGATCGGGAGTGCCGGCAAACGAGCCCGGCACTCAAGAGGGGGCTTCACGGGGGCCGGGATGGCAACGGGGGCAGGTGCTGGCAGACAGCCAGCAACAATACTGGCCGTCCGCCACCTCTCCTTTAACTAGCGCCGCCCCTACCGCAGGTAGGCCCCCCTGACCCCGGCGGACATAGCGTCCGGCAGTAAGTCGGGGGGTGCCACCCAATATTACAGCTGGGGCACGAGCGGGGCGCTGCGCATGGCAATGACGTCATTGCCAGCGGCACGGCGTTAACGGTTAGCGCCGCCACTAACCTCCTGCTGAATTTCGCGGAGGCGTTAGCGGCGCCACGCCCAGGTGCTAGTTGATTTGCGCCCCGTTAGCGCCCTAAGAAGGCGCTAACGGGAGGCGCAAATCAACTGAGTTTAGCCCCCAAGTTCTGCAGAAGGGAACATCTGTGACTACATACAGACAGAGAAGCTTCCTTTGTTCATTGGCTCCCCTACTTGGTTACACTACCTAACTTTCCAGATCTATGGTCTTTCTCAGACAGGCAAGTGGATGTTAAAACAGATACTTCAGTATTCGATTATGGTCCGATCAACCTGTAACACTGAGCTCAGAACTGTCTTTGAATTCTCTGGCTAAAGCTCTCTAGGTTTTGTGTTAAGTGCTGCTGTTAAGTGTATGTTTAATAAATCTGCGAATACCTGACATTTAATGTTGCGAACCCTATTGTTTTGAGGAGTAAATTATAAGTAAGAACGCCCATTCTCTAACAAGTAACGGGTGAGCCCTGAGGCCGAATTTTATGTGCCGTTATCTCAGGGTTTTTTTATCCACCTAAAGTTTTTATTGCTGTAAACTGTAGAATCTGCAAAAGAAAAGGAGAGAGAGAATACCAGATCAGCTCCTTCCCGAGGTAAGGAGGTACTTTTAACTTTGCCTTCAATGTGATCCCAAGCTTTAGAGGATAAGGACAGGCCCATGGTAGAAGGTCCTCTATCTTCAACGATAGTCTGCTGGATTCAACAGTTTCACATCTGATGAAGAGGACAATCAAGCAAATAGCCTAGGGTAGGAAATCCCAGCAATCCTGAGGCTGGACAGGGAGAGCGCGCTTCAGGTGTGCCAGGATACAAAACACTGCCCTGAAAAGTTTTACGTGGAATTGCGATCCAAGATTGTGGTTTTCACCCATATCATGAGGACTTTACTGATGCCACATGCGAGATCCAATGAAAGTACAGGATAAGTCCGGGAGCTAAAAATAATTGACCAATAGAGTTTTCTGTTTTCTTAACTAGGTCATGTTATCAAAAGCTTACCTAGGTCTCAAGGTTAAGACAGACAGTCTCAAAGTTATGGGGAATTATGACTGGAAATAATTTAGAGTAGAAGGGTAGAAAAGACCCAATAAATGTAGCAGTGTGAAAGGACGCTGGCACTCCAAGTTAACACCATTTACATTGCGAGGTGCATTCAGAGCACAGGTGGCAATACCGAAGCCTGCACCGTTGCTCAAAGGTCACAGTCGCGGCTTTCCATTTCTAGCCGAGTACTTTCCTTGTTGTCACAGAGCGGTCCGTAAGTGCTGTGAAAACTGCACTGCTGCCCTGTAGCGACAGGCTGAGAGCTGCTGGTGGTGCTTTTGCCTCTGGACTGTAATATAAAACAGGGTTGAAGACTGCACTCTGTGCTCATTACCAACACTACAGAGTTTTTAAATCAGACTTCACTTTGATCATCTTTAATCACATTAGTAATTTTCAACAAAAAAAAATGTTTTTCTGGTGGAAACTGATGGCACGTCCAGGGTTAAAATAAAACAACACATCTTTCTGTAGTTTGGCAATTCAACAGCAGGTCATACACACCCTACCTTTTAATTAGAGTTGTATTGCATTTCTGTTTATACAAGCACATAAATAATAGAGGCAGCTGGCCGCTTTACAGTTTGTACATAATAGCCTTTTAATTCCCTTGGGGTTAGAACAGGACAGCTAATATGTAAACATGAACAATTCTGATGTTTTTGGTACACTCTTTCAGTAGAGTTGTGTTGGTGATCTCAAGGATCTGATCCCAATGTAATTGTTCTCAACATTGGATTCCAAACGCCGTTTCAAATGTTCTGTTTGACTTTAGCCATATTAGATCCAGATTCCGAGAGGGATTCATTTATTTTCCTTGAATTCAAAATTTGTCGTCATCAGAAATGACATTGAAGTCAATGGAAAAGAAAACCGTGTGCCGTGTTAAATGGGCTACCGACTCTCTATCGCCATTTTGTGCTACCTCCCAAGACCAACTCCACCCTCATCGCTCAAATTCCCCCTCTCTTGATAACATCTGGAATTATGGCGAGTCTTCATGCAGTTTTCCCCAGTGGTCAAGAGGCATTTCCTTTCCAGAACCGCGCTCTTCTCATTACTACACAGTTGACGTGCGGTGAAGATCATGTCCATTGTGCCCCTTAGTGGGCGGAATCCGCATTGCGACTCTGGGAGGAGCTCTTCGACCACTGGGAGAAGGCGATTGAGGAGGATTCTTGCGATGACTTTCTCTGTGGCAGACAGCAGGGAAACTCCTCTGTAATTACCGCAATCGGACTTGTCACCTTTCTTGAAGATGGTCACAATTACGGCATCTCTGAGATCCCCTGGCATGCTCTCCTCCTTCCATATAAGAGAAATTAGTTCATGAATTCGCACCAGCTCCGATGGACGGGTGACATTGTCCGCATGCCCGATACGAGACTCCCAAAATAAGCGCTCTACTCGAAGCTCCAGCACGGCAAGAGAGCCCCAGGTGGGCAGAGGAAACGCTTCAAGGACACCCTCAAAGCCTCCTTGAAAAAGTGTAACATCCCCACCGACACCTGGGAATCCCTGGCCCAAGACCGCACAAAGTGGAGGAGAAGCATCCGGGAAGACGCCAAACACCTCGAGTCTCTTCGCCGGGAGCAAGCGGAAGCCAAGCGCAGGCAGCGCAAGGAGCGCACGTCAACCCAAGCACCCCACCCACCCACCCCATCAACCACCGTCTGCCCCACCTGTGACAGAGACTGTAGGTCCCGCATTGGACTCATCAGTCACCTGAGAACTCATTTTTAATGTCGAAGCAAGTCATCCTCAGTTCCGAGGGTCTGCCTAAGAAGAAGACGACGACGACTACACAGTTCCACTCTTATACCTGGAGCAATAAATTTACATTGCCTACAGAATGGGCTCCGATTCAGCCAACAGGTAACTGCTAGTTCCACATGATAGACAGTAAGTACACGAGCCTATCCTAGGGGGGAAAAAACCTGTAATTTTCTAAAATGTGGAATACAACTTCTTAGTTATTAATTTATCGAGTTGAAATGATTTCCTTGAGTTTGGTGCGTTTCCGCTTTCTTTGCTCTCCATGGTAAGTATAATTTCTCCACTGAGATGATCGGTGGACAGATGGCGAGTTTCACAGCTTCCTTTGGATAGAAAGTGGCGCTGGATCACTGACGCTGCCGCTCAATCCCGAATCTGAAAGTCATGCCAACTTTTGAACCTTCTCAATTTCGAGGAATACGGATTCTAGAAGCACATCCAGCATGTGCCTGAACTCCCAAAGAAATCTGGCCTGTTTGTGGCCGAAACAGCCCCTTTGCACAGGGGCCGATGCACCTATGTAGGAATTTCTTCATGTTGGTGGTGCTGGCACAGAAACGAGGTTCCCAGCAGGTGCTCCCCAGCATTTATGCCAGGAGAGAAGACCCGCAGATTTTCGGGCCACTGTACTGGCCTCACCAATGCGTTATAAAGCCTCAGCATAACCCCTGTAGATTTATAATCTAGTCTTCTGGTATTCCAATATTCTGTTGGCTTTTTTTAATTGATTCTCCGCATTGTCTCAACATTGAGAATGATGATGAATCTACTGTTACTCACGGGTTCCACTCTAAGGTTCTCTGTGTTAATTCTGTTCTGTTCACTGAATACTGAGACACATTTCTGCCTAATTTGCAATATTTTTACATTTGTCACTGCTAAATTTAATTTGCTGTTTGTCTGTCCCATTCCATAATTGACCTAAATCCTTTGGCAAATCATTACTGCATCTTCTGACATTATTGCTTTCCCTGTTTTAGCGTCTTTTGCAAATTTAACAAGTTCGGAGAGGTGCAAGCAACAAGGCCAAGGAGGCCTAAAATGGCAAAGTGACCACAGCAGCCTGTCAGATCATCAGGAATTGAGGCCTCCTGGCTGTTGTTTTTGGACAGCCATTAACATTGCTGCAGGCCCCTCAGGGCACCATGGCGGCTGGCTTTCTGCCCCTGATTTTGGGCACAGGCCCTGCCAAGGAGCAAGCCTGCACTGAGAGCACATTGGAGCCATACTAATGACCTGAACCTGCAGGTCATGTCGGGTGCAATGCACTTCGGCTGCCCTGCACCGGACTTGCGCCCTAAAGCACAGGGTGGAAGGGAATAGTGGGGCCTATATTATGGATGCTGATTACCTCTGGGAAGCATTTGAGTTACCTTAGGGTAAATTTTATGAAGCTCCAGAAATTCAGGAGAGTCATGAATCAGGTAAGCAGACCTCCATGTTGGAAGCTTTGTTCTGTGCGCTGGGAGCAGAGCCTATTGTGTTAAAAAGCATTTGTGTACTACATTTACCAGTTATGATTCTGTTTCCACATTCCATTAGGGCACCACCAGTTTATTGATTGAAGTCCTCTATACACACCAGAGTGAATTTTCTTTTTCAGTTACACCAATTTCCAATGTAACTCAGGCAGGTGGGGAGCTGTAAGATTGACCAGGGTGCCCTTCCTCTGACTCCCTGGCAGTCACCGCCACTTATGGGATTTTCCACCAAAGTGCCAGCGGCCGTTGAATATATTCACTCAAATAAGGGTGGGCCTTTTCAAATGACATGCTAATTATTTTACATAGGATTACATAGGATATACGGCACAGAAACAGGCCATTCGGCCCAACCAGTCCGTGCCGGCGTTTATGCTCCACTGGAGCCTCCTCCCATCTTTCCTCATCTAAATCTATCAGCGTAACCCTCTATTCCCTTCTCCCTCATATGCTTGTCCAGCCTCCCCTTAAATACTTCCATACTATTCGCTTCAACCACTCCCTGTGGTAGTGAGTTCCACAATCTCACCACTCTTTGGGTAAAGAAGTTTCTTCTGAATTCCCTATTTGATTTCTTGGTGACTATCTTATATTGATGACCTCTAGTTATGCTCTTCCCCACAAGTGGAAACATTCTCTCTGTATCCACTCTATCAAAATTTTTCATAATTTTAAAGACCTCTATTAGGTCACCCCTCAGCCTTCTTTTTTCAAGAGAAAAGAGACCCAGCCTGTTCATCCTTTCCTGATATGTATACCCTCGCATTTCTGGTATCATCCTTGTCAAACTTCTCTGCACCCTCTCCAGTGTCTCTATATTCTTTTTATAATATGGCGACCAGAACTGTACGCAGTACACTCAGTGTAGTCTAACCAAGGTTCGATACAGGTTTAGCATAACTTCCCTACTTTTCAATTCTATCCCTCTAGAAATAAACCCTAGTGTTTGGTTTGCTTTTTTTATGGTCTTGCTGAGATCATATGATGCATTTCCCATCATTACAATTTTGGACACAAGGGATGCCAGAATGGCAGGTGAAAGGAGTTTTAAAAGTTAGATTCACCCCGATGTAATTGCACTTCCTCAGCCTGGGAGTTTTACAACTTACAAAAAGAAATTAGCTTTCCTGTTCAACTGGCCTCGGTGGCTACAAGCAGTTAATTGCCCTGGGGGTCCGTTCCACTGCTACAAGCATCCGAGTCCTGCAGCAGCCATTGTCCCCCCCTCCCCTGAGGTGCGTCCCCCCCGGCACAGGTGGAAATTGCGCTCGAAGCCCAGGCTGATCCCGGGAACTCGCTGTCAGCAGTGGCTCCATTGGGCAGGTGCAAGCAGCGGTGGGATTCTGCCAAAGAGGAGAATCCCACCCAGCCTTTGTACTTCACCGTATAAAGTGCTATAATTGTCCTTTTAATTGCCCTGGGCGTCTACAGCAGACCCTACTGTAAACTTTATCCTCCTCCTGCTTGCTTGTTAGCGCTAGCCAGAATGCTTCATTGTTTTTTTTTATCTTTCCTTGAGATGTCATTGCAGCTTCCTTAATTTCAAATTATCCTGAATATATAAAATATACCTCTCCTCCCCTCCTTAACATCTATGGTTTTCCTGAACAATTTATACCCTTCAATGCTGAATTCACTGCCATATGATACAGTACTCCAAATTTCTGCAATTCCTACATCTGCTTCCAACTCTAGCATCTCATTCCAATTGCTTCTTGCATTCAAATATAGGTTAATCACTTTGAACTTTACCCTGTTTATATTCATTCACTTGTGTCTATTTTTCAGTGTTGTAGTATTTTGTCTTTCCCTTGATCAAATCCCAAACTTTGCCTATCCATATTTAAAATCTGATTGCACGGATTTCTTCCTCTATATTAGTAGCTAGTATCCTCAATCATACCTGTTGAGATGCAGCCCATCGTTCCTGTTTTAGCTAAAAAAAAATGTACCAGCTATTAATAAATCCCACACCATTGGATCTACCCAATAAACCAGCAACTCGTTTACGCCCATAATTCTACTCATGAACTCCCTGCTTCTAACATAAACTGGCAATAACTTATAACACATTTTATAGCCCTTACCTTTCAATTTCCAGGCAATATCCTGTAATGTACATTAAAGTTCCCCTGCTACCTTGTCCTATGACATTTATTTACTTATAACAACCAGGATGATTTGTTAAATTGGATCAACGTGCCACGACAAACGTGCTCTTTAAACAGACATTTTCATTAACAGGCTTCTAAGGGGCAATTTTATGAATGGGCGTTCCCAGTGGGGAGCCTCAGCTGTCTCGAATAGATATCAGATAATCACGGACACACTACCCACAATTTTCCATCCATTAATTTCAATGGCGAGTAATCATGGAAAGCTCACCTGTGAATTCCTGCTATGTTCTCCCAGCGGGTGAGGCACCCTGCCTGGAGCAAACATTCATAAAATTGACCCTCTACCATATTTACAGTTTAGATTCTAGATTGTCTTTTTGACAGGAAAATAAAATAGACCCTGGTATCAGAACATTTTAAATCAACATCTGCGCAGATGAGGTTAAAATCGCACCCGTAGTTTCACACTGTAAGCTTTGAATGTGTTGATCACCTCCAGGCCACTGTACTTTCACTCTGTAAACATAGAAAAATAGGAGCAGCAGTAGGCCATTCGGCCCTTCGAGCCTGCTCCACCATTCAATATGATCATGGCTGATCCTCTATCTCAATACCATATTCCCGCTCTCTCCCCATACCCCTTGATGCCTTTTGTGTCCAGAAATCTATCTATCACCTTCTTAAATATATTCAGTAACTTGACCTCCACAGCCTTCTGTGGTAGAGAACTCCTCAGGTTCACCACCCTCTGAGTGAAGAAATTTCTCCTCATCTCAGTCCTAAATGTCCTACCCCGTATCCTGAGACTGTGACCCCTCGTTCTAGGCCCCCCACAAAGGGGAAACATCCTCCCTGCATCCAGTCTGTCTAGCCCTGTCAGAATATTATACGTTTCAATGAGATCCCCTCTCATTCTTCTAAACTCTAGTAAATACAGGCCTAGTCGACCCAATCTCTCCTCATATGACAGTCTTGCCATCCCAGGAATCAGCCTGGTGAACCTTCGCTGCACTCCCTCTATGGCAAGTATATCCTTTCTTCGGTAAGGAGACTGAAGCCACACACAGTACTCCAGGTGTGGTCTCACCGAGGCCCTGTATAACTGTAGTAAGACATCCTTGCTCCTGTACTCAAATCCTCTTGCAATGAAGGTCAACATACCATTTGCCTTCCTAACTGCTTGCTGCACCTGCATGTTTTCTTTCAGTGACTGGTGTACAAGGACACCCAGGTCCCTCTGTACATCAACATTTCCCAATCTATCACCATTTAAATAATACTCTGCCTTTCTGTTTTTCCTACCAAAGTGGATAACTTCACATTTATCCACGTTATAATGCATCTGCCATGTATTTGCCCACTCACTCAACTTGTCTAAATCGCCTTGAAGCCTCTTTGCATATTCCTCACAACTCACAGTCCCACCAAGTTTCATGTCGTCAGCAAACTTGGAAATATTACATTTGGTTCCCTCATCCAAATCATTGATCTATATTGTGAATAGCTGGGGCCCAAGCACTGATCGCTGTGGTACCCCACTAGTCACCGCCTGCCACCCCGAAAAAGACCCATTTATTCCAACTCTCTGTTTCCTGTCTGTTAACCAATTTTCAATTCATGCCAGTATATTACCCCCAATCCCATGTGCTTTAGTTTTGCACATGAACCTCTTATGTGGGACTTTATCAAAGGTCTTCTGAAAATCCAAATACACCACATCCACTGGTTCTCCCTTATCTATTTTACCAGTTACATCCTCAAAAAACTCCAGTAGGTTTGTCAAACATGATTTCCATTTCATAAATCCATGTTGACTTTGTCTAATCCCGTTGATATTTTCTAAGTGTCCTGTTATCACATCCTTTATAATAGACTCTAGCATTTTCCCTACTACTGATGTTAGGCTAACCGGTCTGTAGTTCCCTGTTTTCTCTCTCCCTCCTTTTTTAAATAGCGGTGTTACATTTGCCACCCTCCAATCTGCAGGAACTGTTCCATAATCTATAGAATTTTGGAAGATGACAACCAATGCATCCATTATTTCCATGGCTACATCTTTTAGTACTCTGGGATGCAGATTATCAGGCCCTGGGGATTTATCGGCTTTCAGTCCCATTAATTTCTCCAGCACTATTTTTTTACTAATACGAATTTCCTTTAATTCCTCCTTCTCACTAGGCCCTTGGTTCCCTAGCATTTCTGGGAAGTTATTTGTGTCCTCTTCCGTGAAGACAGAACCAAAGTATTTGTTTAATTGCTCAGCCATTTCCTTGTTCCCCATTATAAAATCTTCCGTTTCTGACTGTAATGATCCTACATTTGTCTTCACTAATCTTTTTCTTTTTACATACTTGTAGAAGTTTTTACAATCTGCTTTTATGTTCCTTGCAAATTTACTCTCATACTCTATAATTCCCCTCTTAATCAATCTCTTGGTCCTTTTTTGCTGAACTCTAAACTGCTCCCAATCCTCAGGCTTGCTACTTTATCTGGCAACTTTATATGACTCCTCTTTGGATCTAATAATATCCTTAATCTCTTTTGTTAGCCATGGTTGGGCCGCTTTTCCTTTTGTGTTTTTGCGCCAGAAAGGAATGTATAACTGTTGCAATTCATGCATTCGTTCCTTAAATGTTAGCCATTGCCTATCCAGCGTCATGCCTTTTAATGAAGCTCCCCAATCTATCATAGCCAACTCACTCCTCATACCTTCATAGTTTCCTTTGTTTAGATTTAAGACCCTAATTTCAGATTGGACTTCTTCACTTTCCATCTTAATGAAGAATTCTATCAAACAATAGCAAAATACTGCGGATGCTGGAAATCCGAAATAACAACAGAAAACGCTGGAAAAACTCAGCAGGCCAGGCAGCATCCGTGGAGAGAGAAACAGAGTTAACATTTCAGGTCGAAACTGAAGAATTATATCATGTTATGGTCACTCTTCCCTAAAGGACCCCGCACAAGATTATTAATTAACCCCTTCTCATTGCACAATACTTCTAGTTGGCTCCTCAATGTACTGGTCTAAAAAACCATCTCGTACACACTCCAGGAATTCATCCTCCACAGTATTATTGCTAATTTGGTTTGGCCAGTCTATTTGTAGATTAAAGTCACCCATGATTACTGTGGAACCCTTGTTACATGCATCTCTAATTTCCTGTTTGATGCCATCTCCTACATTACCACTACTGTTTGGAGGCCTACAGACAACTCCCACCAATGTTTTCTGCCCCTTGGTGCTTCTTCGCTCCACCCAGACTGATTCTACATCTTGATTTTCTGAGCCAATATCCTTTCTCACTATTGCTCTGATTTCATCCTTTACTAACAACGCCACCCCACCTCCTTTTCCTTTTTGCCTGTCCTTCCTAAATATCGAATATCCTTGGATATTCAGCTCCCAGCCTTGGTCACCCTGCAGCCATGTCTCTATAATCGCAATTATATCGTATCCGTTTACATCTATTTGCACTGTTAATTCGTCTACCTTATTACGAATGCTTTGTGCATTCAGATACAGTGCCTTTAGATTTGTCTTTTTAACATTTTTAGACATCTTAATATTATTTTGTACTATGGCCCTATTTGTCTTATTACCATTTTTTCTTACCCGGGCCCTATTTGTTAGTGCACTCCTTTGTTTGTACGCTCTGTCCCTTCCTGACACAATCTGGTTATCCTTACCCCAATCACTTTCCTGCACTGCTTCCTTGTCTTTTCTCTTTAGCATTCTAGATTTCTCTCCACCGGGACCCTCCCCCACCCCCCTAATTTAGTTTAAAGCCCTACCTACCTCCCTAGTTATATGATTCGCTGGAACTCTGGTCCCAGCATGGTTCAGGTGTAGTCCGTCCCAACAGAACAGCGCTATCTTTCCCCAATACTGGTGCCAGTGCCGCACGAATCAAAACCCACTTCTCCCACACCAATTTTTGAGCCACGCAGTCATCTCCCTAATCCTATTGACCCTATGCCAATTTGCTCGTGGCTCCGGTAATAATCCAGAGATTATGACCTTTGTGGTTCTGCTTTTTAATTTAGTCCCTAGCTGCTCAAGCTCTCTGGCAGAACCTCTTTCTTTGTCCTACCTATGTCGTTGGTACCTACGTGTCGTTGGTACCTACGTGGACCACGACAACTAGATCCTCCCCCTCCCACTCCAAGTTCTTCTCCAGCCCGGAGGAGATGTCCTTTACCCTGGCACCGGGTAGGCAACATAGCCTTCGGGACTCACGCTCCTGGCTGCAGAGAACAGTGTCTATCCCCCTAACTATACTGTCACCTACTACAACCACCTTCCTTTTTACTCCCCCCACTTGAACGGCTTCCTGTACCACGATGCCGTGGTCAGTTTGCTCGTCCTCCCTGCAGTCCCTCACTTGTCCACAAGGGTTGCAAGAATCTCGAATCTATTGGACAAGTCCAGGGACTGAGGCTCCTGCAATACTACCTCCTGGATCCCCGTACCTGCCTCACTCGCAGTCACACCCTCCTGTCCCTGACCACGTGTCAATTCTATAGTATTTAATCTAAGTGGTGTGGCTGCCTCCTGAAGCAAAAGGTCCAGGTAACTTTCTCCCTCCCTGATGTCTCGCAATGTCTGCAGCTCGGACTCCAGCTCTTCAACTCTAAGCTGAAGTTCCTCGAGCCGCAGACACTTACCGCAGATGAAGTCGCCCTGGACAAAAATGTCCACAAGCTCCCACATATTGCAGCAGCAACACATCTCCTGTTCTCCCATTATTTTACTTATTTCATTAATTAGTTTAGTGTTAATCAAATTATTTACCTCATTTAGTTTATTAAATTAATTAAATTAAGTTTAGTTTTTAAAATGTAGTTATATGTTATATGTTAACTTAAAACTTAGCACACAGTCACTACCAATCAAGCAAGTAATTAGGAAGGCAAATGGCGTGTTGGCCTTTATTGCAAAGGGAATGGAGTATAAAAGTAGGGAAGTCCTGTTACAACTGTACAGGGCGTTGGTGAGACCACACCTGGAGTACTGTGTACAGTTTTGGTCTCCTTATTTAAGGAAGGATATACTTGCATTGGCGGCAGTTCAGAGAAGGTTCACAAGGTTGATTCCGGAGATGAAAGGGTTGTCTTATGAAGAAAGGTTGAGCAGGTTGGGCCTATACTCATTGGAGTTTAGAAGAATGAGAGGGGATCTTATTGAAACATATAAGATTCTGAAGGGGCTTGACAGGGTAGATGAAGAGAGGATGTTTCCCCTCATGGGGGAATCTAGAACTAGGGGGCATAATTTCAGAATAAGGGGGCACCCATTTAAAATGGAAATGAAAGGAATTTCTTCTCTCAGAGGGTCGTGAATCTTTGGAATTCTCTTCCCCAGAGAGCTGTGGAGGCTGGGTCATTGAATATATTTAAGGTGGAGATAGACAGATTTTTGAATGGTAAGGGACTCAAGGGTTATGGGGAGCGGGCAGAGAAGTGGAGTTGAGGCCAAGATCAGATCAGCCATGATCTTATTGAATGGCGGAGCAGGCTCGAGGGGCCAAATGACCTACTCCTGCTCCTACGTCTTATGTTATCACTTACCTGCCTTACCTGTGACGTCACACCGCCATTTTCTCTTGTTGATGCAGGTCTGCTGCTGCTTTTATCCCCGCTCTCGGGCCTCGATCTGCTCCCGCTCAGGTCCGCTGCCACTCTGTGTGAGAAGTTAGGAAAAGCAAGCACCTCCTTCCCCCACTTCACCAAACTCCCACAATACCAAACTCCCAGTTGTTCACTCTGTGCTGGCTGCACTCACAGGCCCCTGTGTTTATACTGTTTGTGACTCAGATGAGTCAGCACTGCTCTGCTACTGTTTCAGGAACCAGTTTAATCTAGTTAGCTAATTAACTAACTACAGCAGCTCTCCAGCAGGAGAGCTTGCTTGTTTGTCTCTGCTTATGCCTGAAGAAACTTAAAAATTTAAAGTTTAAATTTTAACTTAAACAGTTGATCTTACTTAAGAGCTACTAGCAATTAACACTAGATTTTAAAAGAGATTAACCCTTAAAACTCCCACACTTACCAAACTCCCAGTTGTTCACTTTGTGCTTGCTGCACTCTGTGCTGGCTGCATTCACAGGCCCCTGTGTTTATACAAATTTCCGAAATGGAAGCGGAGAAATGCACAGAACCAAAGAACCTAATTTTAATTGCATTTCCTTTTGGATCCCTTTATTCTGCACATCATTCCCTATCCAAAAAGTCTGGGCACTGATGAAACTGGTAACTGGTGAACCTGTCTGTAGCAGCTCTATATTGCACACACTGAGGTACCCCTCCAACACCTTTCTTAATTTAAATTACAAGCAAAAGATGGTCAGTGGGAAAGTGTTTGTGGGTGGGCGTTGGGTGAAGACATTGACCAGACTCAACCATCATACGATTTATGGTCAAATAGTCTGCCAATGCTCACAAGGTGACTACTCATTCAAACTTCACATCCTTCAGATGAGATCAAGCAGAGCCCCATCTCCCTGTTCTGTCAGTTCAGGTGAACGTTAAAGATCCTACCAATTTAAGTAGAGCAGGGCTCTTAGTCGTTTCCGAGAGTGTGATAAGCCATTCTATAAATAAAAGTCTCTCACTTGGGTGGGATACCAGAGGGTAGATAGCATCCATGGAAGAGTATGCCAGTATGAGTCTGCACCATCAGGAAAGGAGGGGGGGGGGGGAATTAAAAAACAAATTACTGAGCTTTATCAAATGGGGTTACATAAAAGAGTTTCTAATGAAAAGTTAGTTTTAAAATGGCAATGGTCAGTCATATTTTGTAATACACTATTTATTCTAGTCGAACTGCAATTACATTTCATGACAATCCCAATCAATCACCTCTTATTTTGTTAAGAGCAAACTTGCATGGCCAAGCAGTGTAATCTCCAAATGCAGAAAAGCAGCTGGCCAGAATAAAACCATTATTTATATATTATTCTTCCTCAGTGATTAACATGAAATTCGATAAGGTTTTATCCACATAGTTCTTCTAAAGGCTAGCTAAAATAATTGGATGAAATGATAAATATAAAATCAATGCCCAATTTTTGCGGCGCAACCAATATTACTGTAACACAATTTTCCACTTGACTTAAATTGTGCCGCCTCCTGATTAACTATGAATTCCAGCCATGATGATTGCCCGTAATTTAATAACACTCTCCATTGGGTGTTCTGCTGGCCAAACACGATGACCTATCAATGTATTGCTCCGTAGAACGATGACACATGGTTTTGTGTCCTATGGGGTGAATTTCTGATCAGATTCAGAACTGTCTGGGTCAGTGACTAGCACAGGGCAAGGTGGCTTTTCACAGAGAAGAACAAATCAAGGAGAAAAAAGACTTAATCAAGTGTTAGCTGAATGCACAGTAGTAGCATTCTCACCTCTGAGTCAGAAAGTTGTGAGTTCAAAGCCCTTTGGAGGACCTGAATATGAAATCTCGACTAACACTTCCGTGCAGTACTGAAGAAGTGTTGCATTCTTGGAGGTGATGAGACATTAAACAAAGGCACTATCTGTCTGTTCAGATGAATCCCACAACACTATTTGAAGAAGATGAGGGCGCTGTGCTGGCTAACCTTTATCCGTGAATCTCTGGGGCTTGCTGAGTGCAAATTAGCTGCCATGTTTGCCTGTATTAAAACAGTGACTACACTTCAAAAATCATTCATTGGCTGTGAAGCACTTTAGGAAGGACTATATAAATGCAAGTTCTTTCTTTCAGCTGCTCAAATTTCTTTGATAATCGCTCGTGTGAACTTGCCCACATCTCCATATTTGAATCTCGCCAATCATGTCTCCGCCCCTGCCACAGCACCGAAACAGCCCAAATCAAAGTTACAAATGACATAGTGGAGGCTCCTGGTCCTCCACGCCTCCAATTTAAAATTTTCATCCTCGTATTTAAATTCCTCATGGCCTCACCCTTCCTATCTCCATAACCTCCTCTAGCCCAACAACTCTCCACTCCTTCAACTCTGGCCTCTTCTGCATCCCTCACTCCCTTTGTCCCACGATTAGAGCTATTCTTTCAGCTGCCTAGGCCCCATGCGCTGGGACTCCCTTCCTAAATCCCTTCACCTCCACACTTCCATCTCCTCCTTTAAGACCCTCCTTAAAAGCCACCTCTTTGACCCAGCTTATGCTCACCCCTCCTAATATCTCCTTTAGCTTGGCATCCATTTTTGTCTGATTATGTCTCCGTGAAGTCCATAGGGATGTTTTCCTACATTACAGGCGCTATACAAATGCAAGGTGTTGTTCTTGTTCTTGTTATAAATGATCTGATCTCAAGCAGCATAGCACTAGGGTGCTACCCTTAGTTTCAGTGTTCCAAGCTAAGGCAGAGAAAAATAAATCAAATATGGCTCCCACTCTTGTGGGTTGAAATTTCTCTTTTGAAGCAAAAATATGTTAAATGAGTGTTAATTATTTTGCAAATTACTTAATGCACTCTCATGCAAATTTCAGCATAATAATTTTTACAAAATGGGATTCCTTAAGCTATGTGATGAAGCCTGTAAGTACCCAATGAAAACAAATAAACCAATCAAAATGCATCTGCAATAATGCTACCAGGTTCTTAACATGCATTTTATGAAATCTAGTTGTGCATTAAGCAAATTTGTGCACAATGGATCGGAGATGAAAATAAAAGACACAGAAGTCCAGCAATGATGCCCTCCAGGTTCTTTTAGATGGAATGAACGAGTGGTGAGTTAGCCTCCACAGGGCAAAGGACAGACAACTAGCAAACTGAAATGGGGGAAGATTGCAGAGAGGGTCAACGGTGTGTCACAAACCTGTTGCCTTTTGATTGAAGTCAGGGAGACGGTGTCTGACCTTAGAAGAAGTGTGAAGGTAAGCAAGGAAGTATTTTCGCTATGTTGTACATAGACAGAATTAGATGCAGCACCTGACACTGATTTCTTCCTCAATTCTGCTGTTTCAACAATACTTCACATCAAATTAGTGATTGAACTATTCCATGTCTTACATTAAAAGAAAACAATGAAGATTAATGAGAAGTTTAAATGGAGTCTATATAAGAACAGGCTTAAAATTCTCATGTGCTACGGGTATATATTTAAAGAGCTATATACTGTGACAGTAATTAACACATCTCAATGTCATTGCGTGCTACCATAGGAGCACAAAGGCAAGCAATAAAGATTAATGTGAATTTACTAGAGTGGGCAGGGCCTCTTGCATATTCTTCCCATGGACCACAAGCATTTGTGTCTAGTCCTGTTTTCTATTAAAATGAACAAAGTGCCCTAATCTGGGAGCAGCACCTTCGAAAGATACACTTGCCATTAGAATTGGTGAAAAAGAAAATATGCATCGAAGAAGGATTGGTTCAGAGAGGTCGCTTATGGAAATCAAGGGAATGAAAAGCAGACGGGTTCTGCAGCGGGTGGGCATCCGCTTTGCCAGATTACCGTCCATGCAGTGAAGACAAAAATGTAACTCCGTTTCCGCAGCAATCTAATAGTGATTGTCCCAATACAGAGATTTTGGCAGAGCTTCAGCATTATCGGTAACTTAAACAGTTTAGTAACAAAATGCTGTCTTATCTCTTATAGAAAAACAGGAATCAACCCATCACACAAGGAAGTAGGGCCACTGCGCTAAAAGACTGCTCCCTTATAGCCAGGAATGGTAGCAGAGCTTTGTAAATCAACGTCTTCAGTTGAAGCAAGCAACAATCTAGAAATGCACACCTTAGAGACTAATACTGAGTTTGAGGAGGGATCAAAAGGTGAGGCATGAAGCATGGGTAAGCAAAGGACATTGGCGGTGTTCATAGAAGGCTGTGCTTATACCAGGCAGATAGCCCTGATGAATTGCTTCAGCATTAAGTAATCATGAGGCTAGTTTTCAAACAAAGGGCTTTATATAGATATGAAATTATATGCCTGTTACTGAAATCTGTAAATCAAACTGGAAGATAATATGGCTGGATTGGGTGCATTCACCACCCAGATAGATGCCGTCATCAAAAAATTGGTTAATGGCCTGAATGAACAAGTGTCTGCCAGGCACTATGCCCTTGACCGACCACAGTGGAAACCTCAGTGGACCTGAGAGAAGGCATAGTTGAAGCCAACTTTGGTTGGATATATTCCGGGAGGTTTTATCAGGCGTGATACATGTTCAATATGTAAAAGTCTTGCATGAGATAACCTTAAATGCCTTCTTTCAAGGACTTAAACAAGCTAAACTTAAGAATGGAAATTGCATTAATTTTCATTGGAGCCAGGACCACAAGTGAGCAATTTTCTGGGAATTGCAGAAAACACATCACATTAACTTGCACATTAAGTTGTGCAAGTATTAACTCAAAGAACATAAGAATTAGGAGCAGGAGTGGGCTATACGGCCCCTCGCACCTACTCCGCCATTCAGTAAGATCATGGCTGATCTTCGACTTCAACTCCACTTTCCTGCCCGATCCCCATATCCCTTGATGCCCATAGAGTCCAAAAATCTATCTATCTCAGCCTTGAATATACTCAACCATTCAGCATCCACAGCCCTTTGGGGTAGAGAATTCGAAAGATTCAGAACTCTCTGAGTGAAAAAATTCCTCCTCATCTCAGTCTTAAATGGCCGACCCCTTATCCTGAGACTATGCCCCCTAGTTCTAGACTCTCCAGGTGGAGTATGGCTCCACCAGTATCACCACCTTCTGGTAGCTCACCCAAGTGGCTATTCAGGTGAGACCCTGAGCTGTAGTGTCAGTAGTCTGTTTGACCAGTAAGGGCATTACAGGTTAGCCTGATCCTCTCCTCACCCAACATCGACACACATGCATGTCCAGCAGCGGTCACTAGACAGTGATCAAGGAGTCAACATTTCTCAGTGTCAAAATTCCTACGTTTCAATGAGAAGTGATTTCATTGAAACATATAAGATTCTGAGGGGGATTGACAGGGTAGATGCTGAGAGGTTGTTTCCCCCTGGCTGGTCAAACAGACTACTGACACTACAGCTCAGGCTCACACCTGAATAGCCACTTGGGTGAGCTACCAGACGGTAGTGATACTGGTGGAGCCATATTCCACCTCGAGTCCGCAGCTTCAGGAGAGAGAGCAGAAAGCAAAAAAAAAATTGAAAATCCAAATATTTCTATCCCAAATAAAATCACAACACTCAAGTATAAGTGCCTTGTCGGAGCAAAAATGATTATGTTTACGAGAACTTTATTAGCAAACGTTTATAGTAAATCCTGTGATCAAAACCAGCCAGATGGTAAAAGTCTGTTAATGCAAGCCTCTTGAATGAGTGAGACATCCAAATCACTTCCACAGCAGGGGTAAGATGTAGAACAATTACAGGCAGTCTACTTGTGATTAATTCTAATTTGCCAGACAAGAAAATGTATGTTTGAGCTGAATTTGATTTTAAGTATTCTTCCATACATAAATCCCTGTTTACATGTTTGATGCATTACTATGAAAATCAAAAAGAGGATAGCAGATAGATCAAGCCAGCTTTGATTTTTTTAAATTAAATATATAATTTTAGGCAATCTCAAGAACAGGATCCTAATTAAAATAAGCTCCCCTGACACCTCAGTAAGGAACTGCACAGCTTGGTGTTGTGGTGTCTTAGTTTCAATTCTTGCTCTGTGTTGATCCCAACACAGCACGCTTTTGGCAATTGATCTTTGTTTCCCTGGGTTAGGGAGGATTAAAATTAGCCAGAGTTCCCACTCCTGATCACCATCTAATCACCCCTAATGGAAAATTCACATGTACAGACATTGGTTGAAGAAATAATGGGTTGAAGAAATAATGGGTTGCGATGTCTCTACTGAATATATCTTAGTTGTTGTGTAATCTTATTGATCCTTTATTTAATAGGGCCAATTCCCTGATCAATGGAGAAACAATCAGCGCTCTGCCAGGCACCAGATTCCTCGGGTCGCGTCATTTACATAATTAGAAAAGACTCCCTGCAGGGTTTTTAAATGTGTACAGAGTGCACTGTAACATCTGGCGATGAGGAATTCTGAGTGGAATAGCTCTTTAAGGGCTGCTGCACTCAAAGCAAGGCAGACTCTGTTTTGGTGGAGGACAACAGCTGCTTAGAAGGATGGCTGGAGGAGCCCCAAGAACCACTCCCTTCACTGGAGAGAGCCTGGAGGTCCAGCTGGAGGAGATGGCACTGATGTGCATTACCATTTTTGAGGCGAAGGGAAATCTTCCAAATATGCAGCAGACATGACAGGAGATGGCAAACAGAGTGACTGCAGTCTGCCACATCCATAGGTCATGGGAGCAAGTGTAAAACAAATTCTCAGGACTAATGAAGAGTGCCAAGGTGGGCTTGAGTAAATGGTTCCCACTGAAAGACATGGAATGCCAGTACTGTGTATGCACCAAGCATCCAGCCCACAGCATGGCACCACACCAGCAATGGAGCCTGCAAAAACACTAGCCCATTTTACACCCGCTCACCACTGTATCAGCGGAGTTAAAGATGCAAGCACGATGGCAGATGAAGACCAAGGCTTCCTTGGGCTCACACAATGTTGCATATTTTCTCAGCCACTCACGACGATTCCTTAAAAAGAAAAGAAAGACTTGCATTTATATAGTACTTTTCACAACCTCAGGACGTCCCAAAGCGCTTTATAGCCAATGAAGCACTTTTGAAGTGTACTCACTGTTGTAATGTAGGAAACGCAGCAGCCAATTGTACACAGCAAGCTCCCACAAACAGTGATAATGACCAGATAATCTGTTTTTTTGTTAAGGGAGTTGCTTAAGGGATAAATATTGGCCAGGACACCGGGGATAACTCCCCTGCTCTTCTTCGAAATAGTGCCATGAGATCTTTTACGTCCACCTGAGAGAGCAGACGGGGTTTAACGTTTCATCTGAAAGACGGCACCTCCGACAGTGCAGCACTCCCTCAGTACTGCACTGGAGTGTCAGCCTAGATTTTCATGCTCAAGTCTCTGGAGTGGGACTTGAACCCTCAACCTTGTGACTCAGAGGCGAGAGTGTTACACATTAAGCTACTTGCATGCTATCTACTCCTCCTTTCACACCAGGAGGACTATAGACTGGACATGACTGCACCTCATGTTACATCCTAATGCTGAAAACATCTGTTTTCTCTCTTTTGCAGGAGAAGCCGGCCCACAACCTCTGGGGGAGAACCTGCATTGATGGTAGATCATTTAACCTCTACCATCACAAACAACATGAGGAGCAGACTCTCTAAATAATGGGTGTGGTGACCATTGAGAGGATGGGTGAGGGAGAACTTGGTGGCTTTGTGCCAAACCAACAAGGTAATTGTTCACTTCAATTTCAATTTCTTCTTCTGAACAAAAGGCAGCCAGATCCGCACGGAACCATAGTAGCAGGTAGGAGAAAGGAGCAGCTTACCAACATAGGCATCAAAGTGCTGGCAGTAGTGTCAGAGCCATCTCATGACCCAGCAGAAACAGGGCATTTGCCACAGGTGAGTCACACAGCAGCCCCCACTGAGGACCAGCATTGTGCCACATCACTTGCTCATCCCACTGAGGGGGCCCTTAGAAGAGCAGGAGATTAGGAAATAGATGACACATCCTCTACACCATTACCAGCAGAAAGCACTGGGGAGCAAAGACGAATGCAAGAGCACATGCGGAGTAGGGAAGTAAACTGGTTGCACCTTCTTTGGAAAGTTGTGTTTAGATCTTGTTTGCCAGAAGGGCCACATGACTGGGGGAATCATTCAAGAATGACAGTGAAGGTGGGTAAAAATCAGCCCAGCATGTTGGAATGGGGCCAGTGTAATACTGAGAGAACTGTAGGATTGTTCAAGTGCTGCTGTTAACTAAAAGTCCCGTCAACCACTGTTTGATTCACCAGTCTGCCTGGTTGCGCATCAGCCTCAGCCAACTCTCCAACCTTCTTCTCTTCATATTCCTCCTTTGCTGGCATTGCTGCTGGCCCACATTCCTATCCTTCCAGATAAGTGGGTTCCCCTCTCTGAAATTATGCAATACATAGCAGACATAGATGTTCTTGGAAACTTTTTTGGGGCTGTAGAACAGGACCTGTTCAGACAGCCAATATGCTGTGTCAAGATGACGGCCAGATGTTCCACATGAATTTGGGTGTAAGTGTGAGCAACGTTGAACTTCCTCTCTGCTTTGATGTGGGGGTTCCTGACTGGTGTCAGTAGTCAGGGCGGCAAGCAGTCGCTTTGGTGTCTCAGCAGATATCCTTTCGGTCTGCCTGTGTACGAAAGCACAGCCTCAGAAAAAGAAAATACTTCCTCTCCCGCGGAATCAGGAGTGGAGTGCCAAATGTACCCAGGACTACCGAACTCATCCCATGGATCTTGCACTCTCTGAGTGGAAGGCTGCTCCTTGAGTCAAAAATAAGAAATTGACCCTTATATATGGTACTGCCATCAGTGGCAACTCTGACTTTAAGGGGGAGAAATTCAGTATCGCCCCATTTGGGGCGCAATTATCGGCCGGGCGCAAAGATTAGCGCCTGGCACTAATTATCGCCTCCGACTGCAAACTTGACTTTTATCGCCCCTCGAGCTGATTGGAGCGCTAAATCAGGCGCTACACACCTGTCTTAAGGCGCAAAGGCCGAGGAGTGAGGCGCTACCTCAGAGCGCTGGTGAAGCTCATGTGATGTCAGTCAGCAATGGAACACACACACAATGGTGCTGGCCAGTTCTTAAAGGGGAAAGTTGATCTTGCTTTCCATCCACATCCTGCTCATTGCAGCCTTGAATCTCGGCCTGGAGAGACCTGTACATCAAATCTGCTGGAAAGAACAATGGAGAGTACCAGGGAAAGAGCTGAGTGCAGCCCCCACAGTCACTTCTAAATCGATACAAGGGCAAATCAAAATGAACCTGCAAAGTGCTGCTCAGTACCCAAAACTCCTTCACACAGCGTTGAATCTCTCCAGAAGTCTCTCTCTCTCTCTCTCTCTCAGAATGCGTGGTTCAAAAATGTCACCAACAATAAAAGGCAGGAAGCAGTCGCCTTTAAATAGCGCTCCCCCAGTCCCTTCCTGACTGCAAAACGCTCCCCTCAACCTGTCGTTGCTAGCGGCAGGCGGTAAGGCAGGGGGCGCCACTCAATATCCGCTCCGGGGCACTACCGGGGCATTGCGCACTCGACTGATGTCACGATCTGCCGGCGCAGGAGATCGTGGCGGTAGTGTTTAGCGCCGCCGCAAAATGTCTAGTTAATTTCGCGAGCGGTGCAATCATCGCCGCGCCCGGGCGCTAGTTGCTTTGCGCCCCATTAGTGCCCTCTTAAGGCGCTAATGGGAAGCGCAACCAACTGAAATTTTCCCCCTAAGTATTTAAAGCATTGTTGCTTTCGGGGCTGCTAAGACCCATCTCAAGGGAGTGTTTTAAACTGGCACCTCTGAAGACAGTGGAACGTACAGTTCTGGTCAAAAATATTTTGGTTGACATTTGAGAAAGTTGGCAATGTGTTTTCCCAATCACTGGTCTTTATAGACTCTCAGCCAATAGGGAAGGTTCAATGACGAGAAATAAGGTCACAAATCAAAATTTTCAACTCACCGCGCATTTGCAAGTTTGTTTGTCTTTAGCTCCGATGGAATCGCCCCCCACAATATAACTGTTTTGGAACCCACATCACCTGGAGCTCAGGGTATTACAGAGCTGTTTTTCTCTCGAAGGATTCCTGTAAGAAGGGGTGATTCCCAGTGGAATTTTGAATCTTAAGTGACTCCAGGGTTTTTGCTGCGACTACTCTATCTGCAGGTCCATTCCATGTGTTCATCACTCTCGGGGTGGGATAGGGGGGGGGTAACCGATCTTTGTCATCTGCCTAAAATGGGCACAAAGTTGGTGGAGCAGCTGCACCGTCCACCCGAAGCCGGCATTCGGGCCTTATTTAAATACCGCCGGCGAGCTCCTCACTGCAGCTCGCCTGTTCTGGGACAGCAGTATATCAGCCACCTCCCATACTGAAAATTGCATCAGGCTCTAATGTCTCCCACGTGTCTCGGTGATCAGAACTGGACACTGTGCTCAAGGTGTGGTCTGACCAGAAAACTCAGTTTGATCACATTTTCCTCTGGATTGTATTCTACTGTTTTAGCTATGGTTTAACATTCAATTACAGGACCCAGGTGAAATTTAAAAAAAAGTATAAGAGGTTCAGCACGAACATATGCTACCAATAAAATATATAGTGAGAAATAGTTCTTCACTACGAACTACACTCAGAATAACAACTTATTTAATTTTAATTTGAGTACCTAAACTCCGATTGTAACAGCTGATTACTGGGTGCAGAGACAAGCAAAGGAATCTGGCATTTTCTTCAAATGTGTTTATTGCAAATACAGATAAGTGATCTCACTGTGGGCCACATTCAGCAACATCAGAGCAACTGGTCTAATGCACAAGACTTTGCGCACATGCAGTTGTTCAAAAGTAGCAGATGCGACTTCAAAGGAACGGCACGCATGTGATCTTGTACATGCACAGTTGCTTCAAAGTTACATTCCCACTTTTCCATTCTTTCCTATGCAGTTTCCCAATGTCGCTACAGGAAAATAGTTCATTTTAAACATTGCCGGCCTGCACAGATGGGCTAAGAGATTGGCCAGAACAAAATGGTGGACCAACAGCATGTGATCCGAGTGAGAGCCATTTTCCGATGCTGGCTGCAACACTTTGGGGGCGATTTTCTGAGGCCCGCGGAGGCGGGTTTGGAGGCGGGAAAGGCGGGAAAATCGGAAAAAATGAGTGCGGGTTCGGAACCCGCCTCCGCGGGATTTTGCCGGTGCCGGTTTTGCAGGGCGGGAAACGGTCCCACCTCCAGCTGGCCAAAGAGCTTGTTAAGAGGCTTAAATGCTCGTTAAGGGTCTCTCTAAGCCTATTTTGAGAGGCCCTCGTTATTTTTCGACCATTTTGGCGTGTTCCACGACCCTCCTAAACCACACCAGCTAAACCTGGCGGGTCGACAAGTGGGTGGCCTCCTCACAGCTGCAGCTCCACCATTAAAACGGAGCTTTCATCAGGGATTAGTTGCAGGTGGCAGAACTTTGCTTTAAAAGGTCTTTGAGCACTTTTAGCAGGCCTTCCGAAGTCGGAGGTGCTGCAGCTTGAATCTATCAACTGTGGGACTTCCTTGGAAGACCCTCTCCCCGCTTGGAATGAGCGCTTCCCCAACGGAGGCATCTGCAAGCAGCATGAGAACCATTCACTTTCTTTCACTATGGACCTCAGATGAGGATGAGGAGGCTGAGGAGCTGAGGAGGAGGATCTGGAGGAGGAGGAGGAGGAGCAGGAGGAGGTCAGAGCGCCGGGGTATCGACCAGCAGCAGCGGCAGCACGCGAGCACATGGCTGCCCGTGATGCAAGGGATGAACTTATCCTGGCCAGATTTGCATAGGTTGCCCATGTTGGCACAAGTTCTTGGCTCCATCTTAAGACATCATTGACAATGGACATGACTCTCTGGCCTCCTTTCACTCTGGCCACCAACCTGACAATGCAAGTGTCGCGGAGCCCGCAATGTGGAGCTGCCTAAGCTGAAAGAACAGATGCCATAACGCCAACATTTTGGCATCAAATCATTTTAATGCTTTCCAACAGGGATGGCATTTCATCAATACACATAAACATTCACCCAATCTGCACACAGATCTGGAGGTTATATCCCTTGCCAGCTGGACCCACACAGCCTTGGTTTCTTTGGGAGGCCTCTGCCTCCCAAATCAGTCGAAGAGCACCTCCCTGCCAGCTGTCACCCCCTCAACCAACATTTGCAGCACCCCATCCGAGAACCTCGGGGAAGCCCTTGCCTTGGAATTGGACATAGTGGTTTCTTAGAATATATAGAAACATAGAAGATAGGAGCAGGAGTAGGCCATTCGGCCCCTTGAGCCTGCTCCGCCATTCGATGAGATCATGGCTGATCATCCAAACTCAGTACCCTGTACCTGCCTTCTCCCCATATCCCTTGATACCTTTAGCTTTAAGAAATATATCTAACTCATTCTTGAATATATTTAATGACTTGGCCTCAACTAACTTCTGTGGTAGAGAATTCCACAGGTTCACCACTCTCTGGGTGAAGAAATTCTTCCTCATTTCTGTCCTAAATGGCTTACCCCTTATCCTTAGATTATGACCCCTGGTTCTGGACTCTCCAACCATCGGGAACATTCTTCCTGCATCTAGTTTGTCCAGACCTGTCAGAATTTTATATGTTTCGATGAGATCCCCTCTCATTCTTCTATACTCCAGCGAGTATAAGCCCAATCGACCCAATCTCTCCTCATATGTCATTCCTGCCATTCCAGGTATCAGCCTTTTGAATCTTCGCTGAACTCCTTCCATGGCAAGAACATCCTTCCTCAGATAAGGCGACCAAAACTGCACACTGTACTCAAGGTGTGGTCTCACCAAGGCCCTGTACAACTGCAGCAGGACATCCCTGTTCCTATACTCAAACCCTTTCGCTATGAAGGCCAACATACCATTTGCCTTCTTCACCGCCTGCTGCACCTGCATGCTTACCTTCAGCGACTGGTGCACAAGGACACCCAGGTCTCGTTGCACTTCCCCTTCTCCCAATCTATTGCCATTCAGATAATAGTCTGCCTTTCTGTTTTTGACACCAAAGTGGATAACCTCGCATTTATCCACGTTATATTGCATCTGCCACGCTTCTGCCCACTCACCCAACCTGTCCAAATCATCCTGGAGTTTCCCGGTATCCTCCTCGCAGCACACACTCCCACCCAGCTTTGTGTCATCTGCAAACTTGGAGATATTACATTTAGTTCCCTTATCTAGATCATTAATGTATATTCTGAATAGCTGGGGTCCAAGGACCAATCCCTGTGGTACCCCACTAGTCACTGCCTGCCACTCGGAAAAAGACCCATTAATTCCTACTCTCTGCTTTCTGTCCGCCAACCAGTTCTCTATCCAAGTCAATACCTTGCCCCCAATCCCATGTGCCTTAACTTTACACGCTAATCTCTTATGCGGGACCTTATCGAAAGCCTTTGTTGCAGGTGGTGCAGCATCGGCAGAAATCCATTGGAATGAGCCAAGGCAAAAAGCAGCCCTAAAATCAGGCTGGATAAGTGATGTCAGCAGAGGCGAGTTTCAGTCCCAAAACACTAATTGACCAAGGGCATCCCACACCTCTGAAATCAACTGGCCAATCAGGGGAAAATCGCAATTTTTTGAAAACTATCAGTGGAGGCGGGTTTCAAACCCACCCAAACTGAAACCCGCCTCCATCCCGCCTCCAGTGGGAAAATCGTTCCCTTTGCCTCTGGAGAAACCAAATGAAACCACATTTTGAAGTGGTGTTGCCTTCTCCCAGAGGCAGCAGTGTCCAGGGGATTAATGTTTAATATTTAATGGACAATCCTGGAGGGGGCAGGGTGGGTAGCATTCAGAATCTTGCACGCCTCTTAGGTCTCTACTTGCCACTTCCATGCAACTTATTGTAGTTTGTAAGGTGGTAAAAGTGAAGTTTAAGCTAAAAAAAAAATGTTTAATTTGCAAATTTTGGATTAGCTCAGACTTCTGGCCCAGATTTGTATTCATCCTGACAGAAATGTATTTGACATCACTCTCTAAAGCTGTTAGGATAAAACTAGAACTGATTCCTCACAATATGCCACATCGCAGCTCAGCAGCCCTTGTAATTTCTAATTATTTAGAAGAGTCTATAAGAGTAGGCAATAAAGAGATTTTTTAAGTAACCTGAGGATTCTGAGCTCTTTTGTAGTACATGCTTTGTGATGTCCAAAGACTTTATTGGTTAAGGGTAGGAAAGAATAGAAGGGAGACAAATCAAATTACAAAAATCTTTCAGAGCTAATGGATAATTCATCCACCTCCAGAAACCAAAGCTCAGAAAACAACCCAGTAGGTCAACGGCCGTTTTGGTTTCATGAGAGTTCCTATGCAATGAGCGCTGTTACTGTTTATTCAAGTAGCACTGGAACGGTCTACAGCACGGTAACCTCGATAACATGTACAATACTGATGGTGCTTTTTCTTTATTGTGTAGCCCCGGCTGATGGCAACTCAGTAAAGTGAATGAGGTGACATTGCTTTCTCTAGATCGCCCCGGCCCCACCCAGTGTCTGCAGAGGCAGTGCCACACTTGACAGCATTTAATCACATAGGCCCTGAAAATCCGTGGACCAGTGATCCTGGTACTTATGACGGGATCTCACCCGCCGGTACCTCCACCGCTGACTCTGGTGGTTCTGTTATTTGCCGACCAATGCCAGGAAACCATTCCCCCTAGGGTCTATTGTGGCGCCCGACATACCAGGAAGGCTGAAAAGTCCAGTAGAACAATACCCAGTTTGGGGGGAATGTCGGGTCCCCACACCCTCCGGAAAGGATTATCTGTTGCATCCTTTGTAAAATAAAAGCCTGTCCCTTTAAATCTTTGGGGCTCCAGGCCACAATCTCAGCCTCGATCCCTAGGTGGGCCCCATTTCCACTGGTTGTCAGGGAGGTATACCTGGTCTAACCAGGCATATCTCCACTGGGTCCCACTGAGGGCCCGGGAATTGGAATTCACAACTTGAGAAGTCCCCGGCCTTGGCCCTACCCACCCGCCCCCCCCCCCCCCCCCCCCCCCCCTTTACAATGATGGCTGTTTGAGGCAGACGGAGGCCAAAGAGGAAACGCCAGGGGAAAACACAGGACCCAGCGTAATTGAATCCCAGCCTGGTTTCTGGCCATTCCAGTGCATGCCCGCCAGTTACAAAGTCTTGGGACCAAAAAAGTCTTGCTGTCATAGAATCATAGAAAGTTACAGCACGGAAGGAGGCCATTTCGGCCATCGTGTCCACGCCTGCCAACAAAGAACTATCCAGCCTAATCCCACTTCCCAGCTCTTGGTCCGTAGCCCTGCAGGTTAGAGCATCCCAAGTGCACATCCAAGTACTTTTTAAATGTGGTTAGGGTTCCTGCCTCTACCACCCTTTCAGGCAGTGAGTTCCAGACCCCCACAACCCTCTGGGTGAAGAAATTTCCCCTCAAATCCCCTCTAAACCTTTCCCAATTACTTTAAATCTGTGCCCCCTGGTTTTTGACCCCTCTGCGAAGGGAAATAGGTCATTTTTATCCACTTTATCTATGCCCCTCATAATTTTATACACCTCAATAAGGTCTCCCCTCAGCCTCCTCTGTTCCAAGGAAAACAGACCCAGCCTATCCAGTCTTTCCTCATAGCTAAGATTCTCTACTCCCGGCAACATCCTTGTAAATCTCCTCTGTACCCTCTCTAGTGCAATCACATCTTTCCTGTAATGTGGTGACCAGAACTGCACACAGTACTCTAGCTGAGGCCTAACTAGTGTTTTATACAGTTGAAGCATAACCCCCCTGCTCTTGTATTCTATGCCACGGCTAATAAAGGCAAGCATTCCGTATGCCTTCTTAACCACCTTATCTACTTGGCCTGCTACCTTCAGGGATCTGTGGACATGCACTCCAAGGTCCCTTTGTTCCTCTACACTACTCAGTGTCCTACCATTTAATGTGTATTCCCTTTCCTTGTTAGCCCTCTCCAAATGCATTACCTCACACTTGTCCGGATTGAATTCCATTTGCCACTGTTCTGCCCACCTGACCAATTTATTGATATCTTCCTGCAGTCTACAGCTTCCTTCTTCAGTATCAACCACACAGCCGATTTTAGTATCATCTGCAAACTTCTTAATCATACCCCCTATATTCAAGTCAAGATCGTTGATATATACCACAAAAAGCAAGGGACCTAGTACCGAGCCCTGCGGAATCCCACTGGAAACAGCCTTCCAGTCACAAAAACACCCATCAACCATTACCCTCTGCTTTCGGTCTCCGAGCCAGTTTTGAATCCAACTTGACACTTTGCCCTGGATCCCATGGGCTTTTAACTTCGTGACCAGTCTGCCATATGGAACCTTATCAAAAGTCTTGCTAAAGTCCGTATACACTACATCAAACGCACTACCCCCATCTACCCTCCTTGTTACCTCCTCAAAAAATTCAATCAAGTTTGTCAGACACGACCTTCCCTTAACAAATCCGTGCTGACTATCCTTGATTAATCCGTGTCTTTCTAAACGAAGATTTATCCTGTCCTTCAGAATTCTTTCCAATAATTTTCCCACCACCGAGGTTAGGCTGACTGGCCTGTAATTACTTGGTCTATCCTTTTCTCCCTTTTTAAACAAGGGTACCACATTAGCAGTCCTCCAGTCCTCTGGCACCACACCTGAAGCCAGAGAGGATTGAAAAATGATGGTCAGGGCCTCTGCTATTTCCTCTTTTGCTTCGCTTAACAGCCTGGGATACATTTCATCCAGGCCTGGGGATTTATCCACTTTTAAAGCTGCTAAACCCCTTAATACTTCCTCTCACTATGTTTATTTCATCTAATATTTCACACTCCTCCCCCCGATAGCAATGTCTGCTTCGCCCATCTCCTTTGTGAAAACAGACGCAGCAAAGTATTCATTAAGAACCCTACCGATGTCTCCCGCCTCCACACACAGATTACCCTCATGATCTCTAATAGGCCCTACCCTTTCTTTAGTTATCCTCTTACTTGTAATATATTTATAAAACATCTTTGGGTTTTCCTTGATTTTACTTGCCAAGAATTTTTCATGCTCTCTCTTTGCTTTCCTAATATCATTTTTAATTCCACCCCTGCACTTTCTGTACTCCTCTAAAGATTCTGGAGTATTTAGCCCTCGGTATCTGTCATACGCCTCCCTTTTTTTCTTTATCCTACCCTGTATGTCTCTAGACATCCAGGGGGCTCTAGATTTGTTAGTCCCACCTTTTTTATTTAAGGGCACATATTTGGTCTGAACCCTCCGGATCTCCTCCTTGAATGCCTCCCACTGCTCTGACACTGATTTACCTTCAAGTAGCTGTTTCCAGTCTACTATGGCTAAATCCCCTCTGAGCTTAGCAAAATTTGCTTTTCCCCAATTTAGAATTTTTATTCCTGGTCTATCCTTGTCCTTTTCCATAACTACCTTAAATCTAACAGAATTATGGTCACTAGCACCAAAATGCTGATACGCCTTCTACCTGCCCAGCTTCATTCCCTAAAACTAAGTCCAGAACCGCCCCCTCCCTTGCTGGGCTTGCTACATACTGGCTAAAAAAGTTCTCCTGGATGCATTTTAGGAATTCCGCACCTTCTATACCCTTCCGGAGGAGGCGGACCTGTGTGGGGGCAGCAGCGGGACCTGAGAGAAGGCGGAGCGGCTATAAAGGAGCGCTGCAGAGGAGTGCTGTGAGTTGGGAAAGAGTCCGAGAGCGGGAGCAGTCAAACAACAACAACTGCGAAACCGCTAAAGTGACGTCACAACCAGGGAAGGAGGTGATTGGTAAGTAGGACCTGGTGAGTATTTCTACAGTCCAATCGTTGAAGTAAAAGTAAGGTCTCTAGTTTAGAGTAAGTAGTGTTTAAAGTGAAGTAAGGTCCCTAGTGTATTTAATATTCTTTAATTTAAAGGAAGTAAAGGGAGTAAGTTAAGGTTAGGACATGGCAGGGCAGCTCGGCAGCGTGGAGTGCTCCTCCTGTGCTATGTGGGAAGTCAAGGAAACTTTCGGTGTCCAGAGCAAACACACGTGCAGGAAGTGTCTCCATCTGCAGCTACTCGAAATCCGCGTTTCGGAGCTGAAGCTGCGGCTGGAGTCACTGTGGAGCATCCACGAAGCTGAGATCTTCGTGGATAGCACGTTTAACGAGGTGGTCACACCGCAGGTAAAGAGTGCACAGGCAGACAGGGAATGGGTGACCGCCAGACAGAGGAAAAGAACTAGGAAGGTAGTGCAGGACTCCCCTGGGTCCATCTCCCTCTCCAACAGATTTTCCGTTTTAGATACTGCTGGGGGAGATGGTTTCTCAGGGGAATGCAGCAAGAGCCAAGTCCGTGGCACTATGAGTGGCTCAGCTGCACAGGAGGGGAGGAAAAAGAGTGGGAGAGCAATAGTGATAGGGGATTCTATCATAAGGGGAACAGATAGACGTTTCTGTGGCCGCAGACGTGACTCCAGGATGGTATGTTGCCTCCCTGGTGCCAGGGTCAAGGATGTCACTGAACGGCTGCAGGGCATTCTGAAGGGGGAGGGCGAACAGTCAGAGGTCGTGGTTCACATTGGTACCAACGACATAGGTAGAAAGAGGGATGAGGTCCTGCAACAAGAATTTAGGGAGCTAGGTAGCAGATTAAAAAGCAGGACCTCAAAGGTTGTAATCTCTGGATTACTCACGGTGCCACGTGCTAGTGAGTATAGGAAAAGGAGGATAGAGCAGATGAATGCGTGGCTAAAGAGTTGGTGCAGGAGGGAGGGCTTTAGTTTCCTGGATCACTGGGTCTGCTTCTGGGGAAGGTGGGACCTGTACAAGTCGGACGGGTTGCACCTGAACCGGAACGGGACCAACATCCTTGCGGGGAGGTTTGCTAGTACTGTTGGGGGTGGGGGGTTTAAACTAACTTGGCAGGGGGATGGGATACGGAGTGGAGCTATAGTAGGGGGTGATGCACAGCCAAATATAGAGGAAAAAACAAAGTCAGCCTGGAAGGCAGAGCAAATATGTAACGGCACAAGGGAGTATGGCAAGGCTGGATGGCATTTATTTTAATGCAAGGGGTCTTGCGAGTAAGGCAGATGAATTGAAGGTGTTGATTAACACATGGGAGTATGATATTGTTGCTATCACAGAGACATGGTTGAGGGAGGGGCAGGTCTAGCAGCTCAATATTCCGTGGTATAGAATCTTCACGCGAGACAGAGGGGGGTGTAAAAGAAGGTGTCGCAATATTAATCAAGGAGTCAATTACTGCTGTAAGAAGGGATGATATCTTAGCAGGTTCCTCTAATGAAGCCATATGGGTAGAACTTAAAAACAAAAAGGGGGCAAGCACTTTGCTGGGAGTGTACTAGAGGCCCCCAAACAGTCAGGGGGAGATAGAGGAACAGATATGTAGGCAAATCTCAGAGAAGTGTAGAAATAATAGGGTAATAATAGTAGGGGATTTCAACTTCCCCAATATTAACTGGGATAGTCAGAGTGTGAAAGGTTTAGAGGGTGCGGAATTCTTAAAGTGCATCCAGGAGAGCTTTTTGAGCCAGCATGTAGAAAGTCCTACAGGAGAGGGAGCGGTACTGGACCTAATTCTAGGGAATGTAGCCGGGCAAGTGGCAGAAGTGTCAGTAGGAGAGCATTTTGATGACAGTGACCATAATTCGGTGAGATTTAAGGTAGTCATGGAAAAGGACAAAGATGGACCGGAAATAAAGGTTCTAAATTGGGGGAAGGCCGATTTTAATATGATAAGGCAGGATCTGGCCAAAGTGGATTGGGATAAGCTACTTGTAGGAAAATCCACATCAGAGCAGTGGGAGTCTTTCAGAAAGGAAATAGAGAGAGTGCAACGCCAACATGTTCCCGTAAAGGTCAAGGGTGGGACCAACAAGCCCAGGGAACCCTGGATGTCAAGGGATATACAAGAATGGATTAGGAAAAAAAGGGAGGCTTTTGGCAGATACAAAGGACTAAAAACAGTGGAAGCCCTAGAGAAGTATAGAAAGTGCAGGGGAGTGCTTAAAAAAGAAATTAGGAGAGCGAAGAGGGGGCATGAAAAAACACTGGCGGGCAAAATAAAGGAAAATCCCAAGGTATTTTATAAGTATATTAAGGGCAAGAGGATAACCAGGGAAAGAGTAGGGCCCATTAGGGACCAAAGTGGCAATCTGTGTGTAGAGCCGGAAGATGTGGGTGAGGTTTTAAATGAATATTTTGCATCTGTGTTCACTATGGAGAAGGACGATGTAGGCATAGAAATCAGGCAGGGGGATTGTGATATACTTGAACAAATTAGTATAGAGAGGGAGGAGGTATTAGCGGCTTTATTGGGCTTAAAAGTGGATAAATCCCCAGGCCCAGACGAGATGTATCCCAGGCTGCTGTGTGAGGCAAGGGAGGAGATTGCAGAGGCTCTGTCACAAATTTTCAGAACCTCTCTGGCCACAGGGGAGGTGCCAGAGGACTGGAGGACAGCTAACATAGTACCATTATTCAAGAGGGGTAGTAGGGATAAACCAGGGAATTACAGGCCAGTGAGCCTAACATCAGTGGTAGGGAAATTATTGGAAAAAATTCTGAGGGACAGAATAAGTCTCCACTTGGAGAGGCAAGGATTAATCAAGAATAGTCAGCATGGCTTTGTCAGGGCGAGATCATGTCTGACCAATTTGATTGAATTTTTCGAGGGGGTGACCATGTGTGTGGATGAGAGTAGTGTAGTCTACATGGACTTCAGTAAGGCTTTTGACAAAGTCCCGCATGGGAGATCCAGGGCAATTTGGCACATTGGATCCAAAATTGGCTTAGTGGCAGGAGGCAGAGGGTGATGGTCGAAGGTTGTTTTTGTGACTGGAAGCCTGTGTCCAGTGGTGTACCGTAGGGATCAGTGCTGGGTCCTTTGCTGTTTGTAGTGTACATTAATGATTTAGATATGAATGTAGGAGGTATGATCAGTAAGTTCGCAGATGACACGAAAATTGGTGGAGTGGTAAATAGCGAGGAGGGAAGCCTCAGGCTACAGGACGATATAGATGGGTTGGTCAGATGGGCAGAACAGTGGCAAATGGAATTTAACCCTGAAAAGTGTGAGGTGATGCATTTTGGGAGGACTAACAAGGCAAGGGAATACACAATGAATAGTAGGCTCCTAGGGAGGACAGAGGATCAGAGGGACCTTGGTGTGCATGTACATAGATCCCTGAAGGCAGCAGGACAGGTAGATAAGATGGTTAAAAAGGCATATGGGATACTTGTCTTCATTAGCCGAGGCATAGAATATAAGAGCAGGGAGGTTATGATGGAGCTGTACAAAACGTTAGTTAGGCCACAGCTGGAATACTGTGTGCAGTTCTGGTCGCCATACTATAGGAAGGATGTGATTGCATTGGAGAGGGTACAGAGGAGATTCACCAGGATGTTACCTGGGCTGGAGTGCTTCAGCTATGAAGAGAGACTGGACAGGCTGGGGTTGTTTTCCTTAGAGCAGAGAAGGCTGAGGGGGGACCTGAATGAGGTGTACAAAATTATGAGGGGCATAGATAGGGTAGATAGAAAGGAACTTTTCCCCTTAGTAGAGGGGTCAATAACCAGGGGGCATAGTTTCAAGGTAAGGGGCAGGAGGTTTAGAGGGGATTTGAGGAAAAACTTTTTCACCCAGAGGGTGGTTGGAATCTGGAACTCACTGCCTGAAAGGGTGGTAGAGGCAGGAACCCTCACAACATTCAAGAAGCATTTAGATTGAGCACTTGAAACGCCATAGCATACAAGGCTACGGACCAAGTGCTGGAAAATGGGATTAGGATAGATAGGGTTTGATGGCCGGTGCGGACACGATGGGCCAAAGGGCCTCTTTCTGTGCTGTATAAATCTATGACTCTATGACTAATTTTATCCCAGTTAATATTGGGGTAGTTGAAATCCCCTACTATTACTGCCCTATAGTTTTTGCACTTCTCAGAAATTTGTCTGCATATTTGTTCTTCTATCTTCCTCTCACTGTTTGGAGGTCTGTAGTACACTCCCAGCAGTGTGATCGCCCCTTTTTTGTTTTTCAATTCGACCCATATGGCCTCGTTTGATGATCCCTCCAACATATCATCCCTCCTCACAGCTGTAATAGTTTCTTTATTCAATATCGCGACCCCCTCTCCCTTTTAACCTCCCTCTCTATCCCTTCTGAAAATCCTGTAACCAGGAATTTTGAGCTGCCATACCTGCCCCTCTTTCAGCCACATCTCTGTAATAGCTATAATATCATAGTCTCAAATATCTACCTGTACCCTCAGCTCATCTGTCGGAGGCAGAGGTGGTTATGCTTACAGCTGTTGACAACTTGTGCAGCTCTACCCACACACACCGGCGAAAAAAGCAGTTTTATGCTTACTGGCTTGTGCAGACCTTCCCCCCAGTCCCCAAAACAAATTCACAGGTCGGAACTAAAAGCATATCCAACTGTTTTTCTGTTGTTCTACCTGCTAAGGAATCCACCCCACAACATAAATGGAGAACCTTAGACACTATTACAGATCAAATTGCTATAAAGAAAACTGCCCAAAATACTTTAAAACATTTAATTTAGGTTCGGTAGAGCAATGCACACTGTGATGGTGGGCCATATGGACCAGAAATGCCTCAGGTCTGATCCCTGGTCTGTGTTGAAGTGGCCGATTCTTTTTTGTTTATTCTCAAGATGTGGCCAACAATGACAAGATTGTATTTATTGCCCATTTCTAGCTGCACTGACAAGGTAGTGGTCAACTGAGTGGCTTGCTAGTCCACTTCAGAGGGCATTAAGGGATGACCATGTGGTGTGGATTGGAGTCACGTGTAGGCCAGACTGATTAGGGATGGCTTGCCTACCCTAAAGGATGATCCGCCAGATGTCATGGTCATTTTTTCTTGTGCTGGCCTACAAATGACTAGATTTATTAATTCAATTTCACAATTTGCCATGGTGCATTGATGCTCTTTGTACCGTGATGCCCCTTTAAGGACACGGTCGATGAATATGAATGTTTGGTTGTCTGGCTTACATGCTTCACATTTCATCGTGCATAAAGTTCATAATGAAGAAAGAAAGAAAATGTTTCGAACACCTTCCACGACATCAGGACATCCTAAAGCGTTTCACAGACAATGAACTTTTGAAGTGTTTTCACTGTTGTAATGTAGGGAAACACAACAGCCAATTTGAGCACAGCAAGGTCCTACAAACAGCAATGGGATAAATGACCAGATCATCTGTTTTCTAGTGATGTTGTTTGAGGGAAAAGTGTTGGCTAGGAGAACTCTTCTGCTCTTCTTTGAATAATGCCATAGGATCTTTCACATCCACCCGAGAGCAGTTTAACTTCTCGTCCGAGACGACACCTCCGACAGTGCAGCACTCCCTCAGCACTGCCCCTCCGACAGTGCAGCACTCCCTCAGCACTGCCCCTCCGACAGTGCAGCACTCCCTCAGCACTGCCCCTCCGACAGTGCAGCACTCCCTCAGCACTGCCCCTCCGACAGTGCAGCACTCCCTCAGCACTGCCCCTCCGACAGTGCAGCACTCCCTCAGCACTGCCCCTCCGACAGTGCAGCACTCCCTCAGCACTGCCCCTCCGACAGTGCAGCGCTCCCTCAGCACTGCCCCTCCGACAGTGCAGCACTCCCTCAGCACTGCCCCTCCGACAGTGCAGCGCTCCCTCAGCACTGCCCCTCCGACAGTGCAGCACTCCCTCAGCACTGCCCCTCCGACAGTGCAGCACTCCCTCAGCACTGCCCCTCCGACAGTGCAGCACTCCCTCAGCACTGCCCCTCCGACAGTGCAGCACTCCCTCAGCACTGCCCCTCCGACAGTGCAGCACTCCCTCAGCACTGCACTGAAATATCATCTTAGATCACCTGCTCAAGCACATTTCTGGAGTTGGGCTTAAACCCACAACCTTCTGACTCAGAGGCGATAGTGCTCGAACTGAGCCAAGGCTGACATCTAATGAACAGAGACATGAACTCCTGCAGTGGAATATCTACCCCAATAATATCTACCCCAATAATATCAATAATATCCACCCCAATAATATCAATAATATCCACCCCAATAATATCCACCCCAATAATATCAATAATATCCACCCCAATATCAATATCCACCCCAATAATATCAATAATATCCACCCCAATAATATCCACCCCAATAATATCAATAATATCCACCCCAATAATATCAATAATATCCACCCCAATAATATCCACCCCAATAATATCAATAATATCCACCCCAATATCAATATCCACCCCAATATCAATAATATCCACCCCAATAATATCCACCCCAATAATATCAATAATATCCACCCCAATAATATCCACCCCAATAATATCCACCCCAATAATATCAATAATATCCACCCCAATAATATCCACCCCAATAATATCAATAATATCCACCCCAATAATATCCACCCCAATAATATCCACCCCAATAATATCCACCCCAATGATCCGACTGAA
>JASTWF010001022.1:0-33824 GCA_030390025.1 Squalus acanthias
CGCTCGGATCACTTCGTGTCGTGTCGCAAAGACCTGTGTAGAACTGGGCTCTGAAGCCTTGGAACATAGAAACATAGAAACTAGGAGCAGGAGTAGGCCATTCGGCCCGTCGAGCCTGCTCCACCATTCAATACGATCATGGCTGATCATCCAAATCCAGTACCCTGTCCCTGCTTTCTCACACAGAATCCCCACATCGAGCCTGCACCTATCCCACCCTATCCCCGTAACCCCACGTATTTAATTCCCCCTAACATATCCCATCCTATCCCCATAACCCCACATATTTAATCCCCTCCTAACACTAAGGGTCAATTTATCATAGCCAAATCAACCTAACCCGCACATTTTTGGACTGTGGGAGGAAACCCACGCAGACACGGGGAGAATGTGCAAACTCCACACAGACAGTCACCCGAGGTCAGATTCGAACCCGGGTCCCTGGCGCTGTGAAGCACCAGTGCTAACCACTATGCCACCGTGTTGCCCACCGTTGAAGCGGGCGCACCATCCCGATAAGTCGGTAAACGGTGTTGGAACCGAAGGCCTGAGATGAGATGAGAAGAAGACAATACTTATCGCCAAGGTCAGTAAGCTCCGACCGCGCCTGTAGGTCGAATAGACATTTTTCCTTGCCCAGGAAGACTTCCTTTTGAGTTCTACAGAACTGGCACAGGAAGACTATTTTCGAATTTTATCAGTGCGAGGGCACAGGAAGACTCTTCTTTGAGCAGTGTCGGAACTCCGAGGACAACACAGATCTTCATGACAGCAGACGTTCCAGCCTGCTAGCCGGAGCAGAAACGAGTAAACAAGTGGGGCCAGGAGACCCCCTGATCGACACGTGGGTGCTGCGGTGAAAAACATCCGATCAGAGTTTCGGAATTCTCCGAATTATCACGAGTGGTGAGCATGAGTCTCGAATCCTACGAATCTAGCTTAGGACAGATATTGATAGGGGAGGGTTTTAAGTATTAAGGATAATTGTAATGTGTGCCCCCATTTACGATGTGTCGTTCGTTCCTCGTTTCCCTGAAATTAATTACATAACTGCGTGTAAGGTTGTACTGTCATTAATCTGTGCTTATGACATGTATTTCGTAATCTTAAATAATATGCAATAAAGATTTTCCATTTCGTACCATTCAACCGAGTCTACCTGAGTTTCATCTCCATTACTGCTCTCGCATCTAAGTCCAGTGTCTAGAACCGTAAGGGCGAGTGGGTCGAACCACTCACAGGTGTCTAGTGCTCCCAGACTGGCTGGAGACCAGAACAGGCAACAAGGCCTAAACTCGCACTAGCATCCAGGCTGCACAAAGCCACACGAATCTCACAGGTTGAGAGACAAAAACCCTTACAGGGCTCAGCTCCACGAGCACAACATTTAACCCAAAGATGATCTGATAAACCCATCAGCTTCTCCCCTGGACAGAGGTCCTGAGCGACAGGGAGTGTCTCTGATATTTTGGCCGGTGTCGTTGATCAAGTTTAAACACCTCGCTCACATCTCCTCTCACCCTGCTTTGTTCTAGTGAGAAGTGCCCCAGTTTCTCTCGTCTCTCCTCCTGGGAAAGAGAAGTTCGCCTCAGTTCGAAACTCAAACAGGCGCTTCACTGCAGACAGGTCATCATGAGGAAACATTTCTTTACCCAGCGAGTTATGATGATCTGAAATGCACTGCCTGAAAGGGTGGTGGAAGCAGATTCAAGAGTAACTTTCAAAAGAGAATTGGATAAATATTTGAAGGGAAAACAGTCACTGGGACCTGAGGAAGGGGCGATCGATAGCTCCGAAAGCTTGTGATTTCAAATAAAACTGTTGGACTATAACCTGGTGTTGTGCGACCTCTCAATATGGGGAAAGAGCAGGGGAGTGGGACTAATTGGATCGCTCTCCCAAAGATGATGGGCCGAATGGCAGCCTTTTGTGCTGTTTCATTCTCTGATTCTCTGATAACTAAAGCCTCTCATCCGTGGTATAACCTCAGTGAATCGATTCTGCAGCCTCTCTGTGGCCCCGACATCCTTCCTAGTGGAAGATGCTCAAAACTTGTTCTAACTGCAGCCGAACCGATGGTTTTGTTTTCTACGCCCCATTTATAAAAAACCTCGGGTAACATTTTTAAACCACTTTATAAACTTGTCCTCCAACTTTTAAAGATTTGTGTATCTGATCTCCTGGCAGATTTTAAAGATATTAACATAACATGGCTAAAATACATTGACATTGAATGTCTGATATAATGTGTATTGTGGGAGAGAGAAGTTTAGTCTGAGTTAGAAACTCAAACAGGAACTTCACTGCAGACAGGTCACCATGGCAACACTGATAAGACATTCCATTCACTGAATCCACTGGGTGGAAACTCTAATCAGATCAGGGGAAAGAACAGGTTCTGTCTGTTCCAATATAAGCTTAAACCAGAGTGAGTAATAGATTAGATTATAATGTGTGATGTTTATACGTGTAATTGTGAAACTACAAGAGATGACATCATTAACACTCCAGCCAGGGGAAACAAGCTCTCAGCATCTACCCTGTCAATCCCCTTCAGAATCTTGTATGTTTCAATGAGATCACCTCTCATTCTTCTAAACTCCAGAGAGTATCGGCCCATTCTACACAATCTCTCATTCTATGAGAGGGTCTAATGAGAGGGAGGAACTGAATGAATCAGTATTTGTAGGGAAATGGTGTTAGGGAAGTTGATGGGATTGAATGCCGATAAATCCCCAAGGCCTCATAATCTACATCCTAGGGTACTTAAGGAAATGGCCCTAGAAATAGTAGATGCATTGCTGGTCATCTTCCAAAATTCTATAGACTCTGGAACAGTTCCCATGGATTGGAGGGTAGCTAATGTAACCCCACTATTTAAAAAAGGTGGTAGAGAAAAAACAGGGAATTATAGACCGGTAAGCCTCACATCGGTGGTGGGGAAAATGCTGGAGTCCATTATAAAAGATGTAATAGCAGAGCACTTGAACAACAGTGACAGGATCTGACAAAGTCAACATGGATTTACAAAAGGTAAATCGTGCTTGACTAATCTACTGGAATTTTTTGAGGATGTAACTGGTAGAATAGATAAGGGAGAACCAGTGGATGTGGTGTATTTGGACTTTCAGAAGGCTTTCGATAAGGTCCCGCATAAGAGATTAGCATGCAAAGTTAAAGCACATGGGATTGGGGGTAAGGTACTGACTTGGATAGAGAACTGGTTGGCAGACAGGAAGCAAAGAGTTGGAATAAACGGGTCTTTTTCCGAGTGGGAGGCAGTGACTAGTGGGGTACCGCAGGGATCGGTGCTAGGACCCCAGCTATTCACAATATATATTAATGATCTAGACAAGGGAACTAGATGTAATATCTCCAAGTTTGCAGACGACACAAAGCTGGGTGGGCGTGTGTGCTGTGAGGAGGATGCCGAGAAACTCCAGGATGATTTGGACAGGTTGGATGATTGAGCAGATGCATGGCAGATGCAGTATAATGTGGATAAATGCGAGGTTATCCTCTTTGGTGGCAAAAACAGGAAGGCAGATTATTATCTGAACAGCAATAGATTGGGAAAAGGGGAAGTGCAACGAGACCTGGGTGTCCTTGTGCACCAGTCGCTGAAGGTAAGCATGCAAGTGCAGCAGGCGGTTAAGAAGGCAAATGCTATGTTGGCCTTCATAGCGAGATGATTCGAGTACAGGAACAAGGATGTCTTGCTGCAGTTGTACAGAGCCTTGGTGAGACCACACCTTGAGTATTGTGTGCAGTTTTGGTCGCCTTATCTGAGGAAGGATGTTCTTGCCATGGAGGGAGTGCAGCGAAGATTCACCAGACTGATACCTGGGATGGCAGGAATGACGTATGGAGAGAGATTGGGTCGATTAGGCTTATATTCGCTAGAGTTTAGAAGAATGAGAGGGGATTTCATTGAAACTTATAAAATTCTAACAGGACTAGACAGACTAGATGCAGGAAGGATGTTCCCGATGGCGGGGGAGTCCAGAACCAGGGGTCACAGTCTAAGGATAAGGGGTAAGCCATTTAGGACTGAGATGAGGAGGAATTTCTTCACCCAGAGAGTGGTGAACCTGTGGAATTCTCTACCACAGAAGGCAGTTGAGGCCAATTCATTAAATATATTCAAGAAGGAGTTAGATATATTTCCAAAGGCTAAAGGGATATGGGGAGAAAGCAGGTACAGGGTACTGAATTTGGATGATCAGCCATGATCTCATTAAATGGCGGAGCAGGCTCTAGGGGCCGAATGGCCTACTCCTGCTCCTATCTTCTATGTTTTTCTGATTCTCTGATAACTAAAGCCTCTCATCCGTGGTATAACCTCAGTGAATCGATTCTGCAGCCTCTCTGTGGCCCCGACATCCTTCCTAGTGGAAGATGCCCAAAACTTGTTCTAACTGCAGCCGAACCGATGGTTTTGTTTTCTACGCCCCATTTATAAAAAACCTCGGGTAACATTTTTAAACCACTTTATAAACTTGTCCTCCAACTTTTAAAGATTTGTATATCTGATCTCCCTGTAGATTTTAGAGATATGAAGATAACATGGTTAAAATACATTGAATTAAATGTCTGATATAATGTGTATTATGGGAGAGAGAAGTTTAGTCTGAGTTAGAAACTCAAACAGGCCTTTCACTGCAGACAGGTCACCACGGCAACACTGGTAAGACATTCCATTCACTGAATCGACATGTTGGAGTCTGTAATCAGATCAGGGGAAAAACAGGTTCTGTCTGTTACTAACCACAATATCAGCTTAAACCAGAGTGAGTAATAGAATAGATCAGATTATAATGTGTGATGTTTATACGTGTAATTGTGAAACTATAAGAGATGACATCATTAACAGCTGGGGGCAGTTTAGTGATAGAGAAATAAAAACAGAAAATGCTGGAGATACTCAGAAGGTCAGGCAGCATCTGTGAAGAGAGAAACAGAGTTAACGTTTCAGGTCGATGACCTTTCGTCAGAACATTGTGATCAAGAACATTACTGAAGAAAAGTAACTGCTGGGAACCACTGCACAGGGCGTTAGTGAGACCACACCTGGAGTACTGCGGACAGTTTCGCTCTCCTTATTGAAGGAGGGATACACTTGCATTGGAGGCAGTTCAGAGAAGCTTCACGAGGTTGATTCTTCAGTTGAAGGGGTTGTCTTATGAGGAAAGGTTGAGCAGGTTGGGCCGATACTCATTGGAGTTTAGAAGAATGAGGTGATCTTATTGAAACATAAGATTCTGAAGGGGCTTGACAGGGTCGATGCAGTGAGGATGTTTCCCCTGCTGGGGGAATCTAGAACGAGGGGGCATAGTTCAGAATAAGGGGTCACCCATTTAAAACGGAGATGAGGAGGAATTTCTTCTCTCTGAAGGTCGTGAATCTGTGGAATTCTCTACCCCAGAGAGCTGTGGAGGCTGAGTCATTGAATATATTTAAGGTGGAGATCGACAGATTTTTGAAAAACAGGGGAATCAAGGATTAAGGGGAGCGGGCAGGAAAGTGGAGTGGAGGCCAAGATCAGATCAGCCATGATCTCATTGAATGGTGGAGCAGGCTCGAGGGGCCGAATGGCCGACTCCAGCTCCTGTTTCTTATGCACCAGGGAAAGTGTCCTTGTAAATCACAGATCAGGGAATTTCCAGCTGTTTTTTCGTCGATTCCTGCCAAAACCCAGCAGAGAAGAACATAAGAACATAGGAAATAAGAGCAGGAGTCGGCCATACGGCCCCTCGAGCCTGCTCCGCCATTCAATAAGATCATGGCTGATCATCGACCTCAACTCCACTTTCCCACCCGATCTCCATATCCCTTGATTCCCCTAGAGTCCAAAAATCTATCTATCTCAGCCTGGAATATACTCAAAGACTGAACATTCACAGCCCTCTGGGGCAGAGAATTCCAAAGATTCACAACACTCTGAGTGAAGAAATTCCTCCTCATCTCGGTCTTAAATGGCCGACCCCTTATCCTGAGACTATGCTCCCTAGTTCTAGACGCTCCAGCCAGGGGAAACAACCTCTCAGCATCTACCCTGTCAATCCCCTTCAGAATCTTGTATGTTTCAATGAGATCACTTCTCATTCTTCTAAACTCCAGAGAGTATAGGCCCATTCTACACAATCTCTCATCATAGGACAGCCCTCTCATCCCAGGAATCAATCTCGTGAACCTTCGTTGCAACGCCTCCAAGGCATGTATATCCTTCCTTAGATAAGGAGACAAAACTGTGCACAGTACTCCATGTGTGGTCTCACCAAGGCCCTGTACAATTGTAGCAAGACTTCCTTACTCTTATACTCCAACCCCTTGCAATAAAGGCCAACATGCCATTTGCCTTCCTTATTGCTTGCTGTACCTGCATGCTAGCTTTCTGTGTTTCTTGCACGAGGACACCCAAATCTCTCTGAACACCAACATTTGAAAGTTTCTCACCATTTAAAAAATCTTCTGTTTTTCTATTCTTCCTACCAGTGAATAACCTCACATTTCCCTACATTATACTCCATCTGCCACCTTACTGCCCACTCACTTAGTCTATCTATATCCCTTTGCAGTCTCTTTGTGTTCTCCTCACAGCTTACTGTCCCACCTAGCTTTGTATCATCAGCAAACTTGGAGACATTGCACTCGGTCCCTTCATCTAGGTCATTAATATAGATTGTAAATAGCTGAGGCCCCAACACTGATCCTTGCGGAACCCCACTAGTTACAGCCTGCCAACCTGAAAAAGATCCGTTTATCCCTACTCTCTGTTTTCTGTCCATTAACCAATCCTCTATCCATGCTGCTATATTACCCCCAACCCCATGAGCCCTAATCTTGTGTAATAACCTTTTATGTGGCACCTTATCGAATGTCTTTTAGAAATCCAAATATACTACATCCACTGGTTCCCCTTTATCTACCCTGCTAGTTACATCCTCAAAAAACTCTAATAAATTTGTCAAACACGATTTCCCTTTCATAAAACCATGTGACTCTGCCTAATCATGTTGTGATTTTCTCAGTGTCCTGTTACCACTTCCTTAACAGTGGATTCCAGCATTTTCCCGACGACTGATGTCAGGTTAACTGGCCTGTAGTTCCCTGTTTTCTCTCTCCCTCCTTTCTTGAATAGCGGTGTTACATTTGCTACCTTCCAATCCGCTGGGACCGTTCTAGAATCTAGGAAATTTTGGAAGATCAAAACCAATGCATCCACTATCTCTTCAGCTGATCCTAATCATAGAATCAGAGAAATTCACAGCACGGAAGGAGGCCATTTCGGCCCATCGTGTCTGCGCCGGCCGACAAAGAGCCATCCAGCCTAATCCCACTTCCCAGCTCTTGGTCCGTAGCCCTGTAGGTTACGGCTCTCCGGCCTAATCCCACTTCCCAGCTCTTGGTCCGTAGCCCTGTAGGTTACGGCTCTCCGGCCTAATCCCACTTCCCAGCTCTTGGTCCGTAGCCCTGTAGGTTACGGCTCTTCAAGTGCACATCCAAGTACTTTTTAAATGTGGTGAGGGTTTCTGCCTCTACCACCCTTTCAGACAGTGAGTTCCAGACCCCCACCACCCTGTGGGTGAAGAAATTTCCCTCAAATCTCCTCTAAATCTTCTACCAGTTACTTTAAATCTGTGCCCCCTGGTTGTTGATCCCTCTGCGAAGGGAAATAGGTCCTTCCTATCCACTCTATCTGGGCCCCTCATAATTTTATACACCTCAATAAGGTCTCCCCTCAGCCTCCTCTGTTCCAAAGAAAACAACCCCAGCCTATCCAATCTTTCCTCATAGCTAAAATTCCCCAGCCCAGGCAACATCTTTGTAAATCTCCTCTGTACCCTCTCCAGTGCAATCACATCCTTCCTGTAATGTGGTGACCAGAACTGCACGCAGTATTCTAGCTGTGGCCTAACTAGTGTTTTATAAAATTCAAGCATAACCTCCCTGCTCTGAAAGGGTGGTGGAGGCAGAGACCCTCATCACAGTTATAAAGTACTTGGATATACACTTGAAGGCTGCGGACCAAGTGCTGGAAAGTGGGATTAGGCCGGATCACTCTTTGTCAGTCAGCACGGTCACGATGGGCCGATCGGCCTCCTCTGTGCTGTAAATTTCTCTGATTCGATGATTCTTTACACAGAGAGTTGTGAGGCTGTGGAATTCACTTCCAGGGTCAGAGGTTGGGGGTCAAAGTTCTGTGGTGACAAGTGGTCCTCGTGTTTTTATCCCAGACTGGCCTCGGCCCAGTCACTTGCTCCAAATGTTGCTGCAATGGTTCAAGCTCAGAGGTGCCGGGGATCGGGAGCAGCAGGAGCTGGAAATCAAATCCAAATGGAAGGAAATACCGATATAGATTATCTTCATCTATTTCTAGTTTAATAACTCTTGCTGACTGCGGCCCTCGCCAAGTGCCAGGATATCGGGTCAGGCCCACCTTGGAAAATGAGTTTGACTCCCTTGTATTGTACCAGCAGTTAACAGGCTCCTGTGAACTCCTCCCTCTGCTATTTTAATGCAGACTATAACTAATTTATTTTAAACGGGTTTATTTTAAATGAGGTAACACCTGCCTTAAAATGGGAGACTCAGGACTGTCACACACACACATATTAAATCCTCGTGGAATAATTACCAGTCATTTTTAGACTGGAAACTTAACCCTGCCGTTTCACTTTCAGTCAGGAACAGATCGCAGTTTGACACCAATCTCTGATTTGACAGCACGTTTCCAGCATTCACCGTTGTTCTTCCTGACTCGAAACACAGTTGTAAAGGAGCCTTCTGTTCCGTGCCCAGGAGCTCTGACCCATGGGAGAGCGGCTGGGACACATTCCTTACAGGCCTCAAGATTAACCTGCACGGGGACATTGCTGTCAGTGAAGAGACGAGAAAGACCAAAGTGCCGTTTGCCCCTCTCAGTGTGGCCCTGAAGGACTGTGTCCAGGCTGTAGTTCTGTTCCCACCGTACGATCCTCCCCCAGATTGTCCTTTCTGAGCTCCAGCCAGGTGATGCTAAACACTCAGGTGGGAACGACAAAAATCCACAACAATGTGTTCAAAGTAAAGCTGATTTATTTGACATGTATCCAGAATATGAAACTCCAACCCAGTTACAGGGGTTATTAACATCAGCAGAAACAAACCCCAACTGTCAGTGTGAACACGATTCAGTTCAGGATGTGATTAACAGCAGCAATAACAGCAGAATCCAACCCCTGCAGTCACTTGTGAACTCGCTGGTGTGTCAGCAGGTGGGATGACTGAGTGAATCCCTTCCCACACACGGAGCAGGTGAACGGTCTCTCCCCAGTGTGAACTCGCTGGTGTTTCAGCAGGTTAGATGACTGAGTGAATTCCTTCCCACACACGGAGCAGGTGAACGGCCTCTCCCCAGTGTGAGTGCGCTGGTGTACAGTCAGGTGAGATGATCGCCTGACCCCAGCCCCGCAGTGAGAGCACCTGAACAGTTTCTCGTCAGTGTGAACATGCTGATGGCGTGTCAGTTCCCCGGAACATTTAAAGCACTTCCCACAGTCCGAGCATATAAAAGGTCTCTCGTCATTGTGAACTCGCTGGTGCTGCAGCAGGTGGGATGAAGTAGTGAATCCCTTTCCACACTCAGCGCAGGTGAACGGTCTCTCCCCAGTGTGAACTCGCTGGTGTGTCAGCAGGTGGGATGACGGAGTGAATCCCTTCCCACACTCAGAGCAGGTGAACGGCCTCTCCCCAGTGTGAACTCGTCGATGAGTTTCCAGCTCACACGGGTAGTTGAATCGCTTCCCACAGTCCCCACATTTACACGGTTTCTCCCCGGTGTGACTATGCTTGTGTCTCGACAGGCCAGAGGATCGGCTGAAGCCTCGTCCACACACAGAACACGTGTACGGTTTCTCCCCGCTCTGAACGGTGCTTTCTGCTTCCATGCTCAAAGGTCCTGATGAATTGAGTGACTCTGTCAGATCTTGAAGTGATGTTTGGTTTGAGTTTCCCGTCTGCAAATCCTCCCCTTCTAATACCCTGTAAAATTAATTTAAAACAGGAAAAAGGGAGGGTGAGAGAGAACCCACAAAAACACAAAGGCAGGTTGTGAAATTGAGCTGAATGAATCTGGGAATTTTTGGGGCCGGCACTAGAAAAAAGTGACCATGAAAGCTGCCGGATTGTCGTAAAAACCCAACTGGTTCACTAATGTCCTTCAGGGAAGGGAACCCGCCACCCGGTCTGGGCCTACACAAGACTCTGGCCTCTATGGGAGGAGAGAGAGCGAGGTGGGAGGGGGAGGAGTGAAGGAGAGCGACTTTATACATCTGCAACTCGACTAGAACTTTGACAGCACCTCCCAAACACACGACCTCCACCACCTAGAAGGACAAGGGCAGCAGGTGCATGGGAACACCATCACCTCCCAGTTCCCCTCCAAGTCACACACTATCCTGACTTGGGCATATATCGCCGTTCCTACATCGTCGCTGGGTGAAAATCCTGGAACTCCTCACCTAACAGCATTCTGAGAGTACCAGAACTGTCCACAGTACTCCAGGTGTGGTCTCACCAAGGCCCTATATAATTGCAGGAAGAATTCTTTACTCTTATAGCCCAATGCATTTGTAATAAAGGCTAACTTACCATTTGCTTGCTGTACCTGCATGTTAACTTTCTGTGATTCGTGTACAAGGACACGCAGGTCCCTCTGAACACCAACATTTCCGAGTCTCTCACCATTTAAAAAATATTCTGCTTTTCTATTTTTCCCACCAAAGTGGATAACTTCACATTTCTCCACATTATACTCCATCTGCCACGGGCTCTTTGTGTCCTCCTCACAGCTTACTGTCCCACCGAGCTTTGTATCGTCAGCAAACTTGGATACATTACATTCGGTCCCCTCATCGAAGTCATTGATACAGATTGTTTTTGACGGGTTTCGCTCTTGTGAAGGGCCTTGGAATGTTTTACTACATTAAAGGCGCGATGTAAATGCAAGTTGTTGTTGGTGTGCTGCCATTGGCCTCAGCTTCGCCAGACAGAATCAGCCAGGGACGGCAGCTGTGCTGCTCCCCATGGTCGAAGTGCTGGCAGCTCATAGTATCGGCTCACAGCTCAGAATTACCACTCGGCAAGGTACTGGAGGGCAAACAGTGACTGGGGCCGAACCCCACCATCACACAGCACCTTCAGTATAGGCTCACAGCTCAGAATTACCACTCGGCAAGGTACTGGAGGGCAAACAGTGACTGGAGCCGAACCCCACCATCACACAGCACCTTCAGTATAGGCTCACAGCTCAGAATTACCACTCAGCAAGGTACTGGAGGGCAAACAGTGACTGGGGCCGAACCCCACCATCACACAGCACCTTCAGTATAGGCTCACAGCTCAGAATTACCACTCAGCAAGGTTCTGGAGGGCAAACAGTGACTGGGGCCGAACCCCACCATCACACAGCACCTTCAGGAGAGAAAGGGAGAAAAATCCGAGCCTGCGATGAATCTGGATTTCAAACAGCGAGGATGTGGTGAGGAGGGGGAGTGTCTGGGACGGGGGATTTACAGATTAGGAGGGGCAAGAGAGGAAAGAATGTTCCAGAGAAACTAGAACTGTCTGTTCAGAATTTCTATCCTGTACCGACAGTGATGACCTTTGTAAATTATGAAGACAGGTTGCATGGACTAGGCGTCTACTCCCTTGAATATAGAAGATTAAGCGGTGATCTAATTGAGGTGTTTAAGATGATTAAAGGAGTTGATCGGGTAAACAGAGAGAAACTATTTCCTCTGGTGGGGGAGTCCACAGCAAGGGGACATAACCTTAAAATCAGAGCCAGGCCGTTCAGGGGTGATGTCAGGAAGCACTTCTTCACACAAAGGGTACTGGAAATCTGGAACTCTCTCCCCCAAAAACTGCTGTGGCTGGGGTCAATAGAAAATCACAAAACTGAGTGTGCGAGATTTTTGTTAGTCAAGGGTACTAAAGGTTACGGAACCAAGGTGGGTAGATGGAGCTCAGACACAGATCAGCCAGGATCTAATTGAATGAGGGAACAGGCTCGATGGGCTGAATGGCCTCCTCCTGTTCCTACTTACAGTGATGACTTTTGTAAACAGCTTTTACAGGATATTAGGAGGGGAGGATATACAGACAGGATTAATCCTGGGCCCCTCCTGTTCCTATGACAGACTGAACCAATCACACAGCTAGGTGTCAGATTGAATTATTCCTCTCTCCAGCCTGTAACCGAGGAAACTTGTAACACTGAGGCTGAAATTCCACTTCCGTGAGCCGGGGGAGCAGGCAGTGCTGGGCACAGAGGGAGCAGCAAACCGGGTTCAGAGTGGGCACGCTGGGATTGCTCTTGACCTGGGTTCTACAGTGAGCATGTGCTGGGGCCCAAGCTCATTGGAAAAAGGATGGACTCCAACCCTGGGACCGTACATGGGGATTCTAACCCTGGGACTGTACATGGGGATTCTAACCCTCGGACTGTACATGGGGATTCTAACCCTGGGACTGTGCATGGGGATTCTAACCCTGGGACTGTACATGGGGATTCTAACCCTGGGACTGTACATGGGGATTCTAACCCTGGGACTGTACATGGGGATTCTAACCCTGGGACTGTACATGGGGATTCTAACCCTGGGACTGTACATGGGGATTCTAACCCTGGGACTGTACATGGGGATTCCAATCCTGGGACTGTACATGGGGATTCCAGCCCTGGGACTGTATATGGGGATTCCAACCCTGGGACTGTACATGGGGATTCCAACCCTGGGACTGTACATGGGGATTCTAACCCTGGGACTGTACATGGGGATTCTAACCCTGGGACTGTACATGGGGATTCAACCCTGGGAGTGTACATGGAGATTCCATCCCTGGGAGTGTACATGGAGATTCCATCCCTGGGAGTGTACATGAAGATTCTAACCCTGGGACTGTACATGGGGATTCTAACCCTGGGAGTGTACATGGAGATTCCATCCCTGGGAGTGTATATGGAGATTCCATCCCTGGGAGTGTACATGGGGATTCTAACCCTGGGACTGCACATGGCAATTCCAGCCCCGGGACTGTAGAAGGGGAGCCCGGATCTGGGGCTCTTCTGTTACAATTGTGTGGGATGTTAACCATATTCTCTGCTTTTACCAGCGCCTTCAGGAGAGATGGTGAGATATCTGTTTACTCTCCCGGGCCCTAGGACCCGGTTGGGAACAGTCACTGAAGCCCCGCCCACTCCTTGTCTTGGGCCAGGGTCTCCCAGGTGTCGGTGGGGATGTTACACTTTTTCAAGGCAGCTTTGAGGGTGTCCTTGAAGCGTTTCCCTGGCCCAAGACCGCACAAAGTGGCGGAGAAGCATTCGGGAAGGCGCCGAACACCTCGAGTCTCTTCGCCGGGAGCAAGCGGAAGCCAAGCGCAAGGAGCGCACGTTAACCCAAGCACCCCACCCACCTGCCCCTTCAACCACCGTCTGCCCCACCTGTGACAGAGACTGTAGGTCCCGCATTGGACTCATCAGTCACCTGCAAACTCATTTTTAATGTGGAAGCAAGTCATCCTCGGTTCTGAGGGACTGCCTAAGAAGAAGCCCCGCCCACTCTTTGTTCCTCACCAAGATGTCCGCGCATGCGCTTTGCTACTCACTGCACCAAGATGGCGGCCGTTATCCTGGGCCAGTGACCGGGACAAGCTCCGAAGCTGCAAATGCGGGACGTTCAGGTTATTATTCGGAGTTTCCGGCCTACACTAGTTGTTTATGAAGCCTCCCCGCCCACCCGCCGGTCCATTACGCCGCTCCGTCGGGCCGTTTCTTTCCAATTGATGCGGACCTGGTCTGCAACCTCCGTCTCTGTGATGACACACACTGCGCATGCTCCAACTCCAGGCGGGTCCCGCGCCTGCGCACTGGGCTTTTATAGTCTGGGTGCGGCACATTCTCCCCGCGGGGAATGCTGGGTAAATATCCCGCCATTGAAAGGCCTCATACGTGAATGGAACAACATTTACTAGGTATGCATTGAGCACTGAAAAATATTCATTCTAGCAGTTAGAGTGTGTTTCTGCTGATCTTAATAACCCCTATACCTGGGATGGAGATTAATATTCTGCATAAATATTGAATAAATCAGCTTTGTATGTAACAAATATTATGTATGATTTCTCCATGACAAAAGGAGACTAATTGATGTCCTGTTGCCGACTGTTCCTCCTCCCACTGCCTGTGGAATGGGGCAGATATTTAAAGGGACAGGACTCCCCTTTCTCTGCGCATTTATATTTAAAGGGACAGTCTCGTTTATCTTGGAGTGCCAGCAGACTTCACTAAGAGAGTTCCCATTAACAGTTGCTCCCTTCTGTACAGTGATTGTAAAGCTGTCTGTTTCAGTGACTTGAGCCTTTCTACAATGTCTCACTGTTTTTTGACGATCCATTTAACTTGCTTGGTTAATTTTCAAAGATTTCAGAATTTTGCTGTGTGACAAAGCTTTCCTTTAAAGATGGAATAGCATTTGTTTCAAAATATTCTGTTCTAACCCTCTCCCCCACCCCGCCACCTCCCTCACTTCAAAACACTCTGCACCACTGACTGGGAAGGCAACCAAGTTCTATCCTTAATCTGGTCTGTTAGTTGCTCTCAGCCAAGGCAGCAGTTCAGGGGTTATAATTGGCCTCAGTACCACTGGGCTAAGTGTAAAAATCAGCCACTGCCCCTGCTCTTGATGGCGATCCAGTGACCTCAACTGGGAAGTGTATGGATGTCAATTGAGGGCAGGATTGGACTCGGCTGTGATGCCTACCACAGTGGAAATCCTGCTGAGAATCACTGAGTCGGCTGACGGTGAGGCACTAGAGGTTAACTAATGTCTGTGGAATTGCACCCAGCCAGATTCAGCACATCCTGGAGAAAAGGGGAGAAACAAAATCCCAGATTGAGTGTTGAATGTTGATTTTAGACAGTAAGGATGGAGGGAGAGTGTGTAGATTGGCGAATTTGCAGTTTAGGAGGGACAGGAGGAGCCAGAATGTTCTATAGAATCTAGAATTGTCTGAACTAAATTTCTATCCTGTATTTAAAGTAACAGCATGTGTAACCACAATTTGCAGGGCATTAGAAGGGGAGGATCTGCAGTGGGGAAATTCAAACCAAACATTGTGTCAAGATCCGACAGTCACTCGATTCATCAGGATCTGAATATCATCAGCTTTTGGATATAGAAGGAAAAAGCACCAATCACAGCGGGGAGAAACAGGACACGTGTTCTGTGGGTGGGTCCACCTTTAATAAATCGTCTCGCCTGTGAGACTCGTACACCCACCTGAATCAACGGTGTAAATGTGGGGACTGTAGGATCGCAATCAGTTGCCCGTTTGAGGTGGTACATCATGGATACAGTCACACCGGGGAGAGGCCGTTCACCAAGTGAGCATGGAAACAGATTCACTCACTCATCTCACCAACTGACAAACTCACTTGTTCGCAATGGGGAGAATCCGTTCATTGCTCTGTATGTGGAAAGGGATTCAATCGATCATCCCATTGACTGACACACCAGCACAGGCACACTGGAGAGAGACCGTTTAGATACTTCACGTGTGGGAAGGGATTCACTCTGTTGTCCCAACTGTTGACACTCCAGAGTGTCCACATTGAGAACAGTTGCTGTAAATACTCTGACAGTGAGAAAAGCTTTCAAAGTTCAAAGCAGCTGATGCACGATCAGCGCATTGATACTGGAGAGAGATTGTTCCAATGTCCTGTGTGTGGGAAGAAATTCACCCCACCTGCTGAGACTCCAGTGAGTTCACAGGTGACTGCAGGGGTTTGGATTCTGTTCTTAATCACATCCAGGACTGAACCATGGCAGAGTGCCCGTGCACTTGGGTATCTGTGTGAATTATTGATGAATTTTCTCTCAATAGGATCACAGAAACTCATTCTCCATTCACTAATTGGGGCTTTCAATGCCGGGGCTGTTCCCCAGCATGCCACGCGGGGGAGCATGTGCCCGATTCACACTGGAGGAGCCCACCGCGCAGGCGCAGTGCCCGCCCGTAGCTGGAGCATGCGCAGTGTCACTGTGATCAGAGCCAGGCGAGTGCAGGGAGGGGGCCGATTTGGGACACGCGGTTTTTGATCTGATTACGAATCAGCGGGGCGCAGGGAGGTAACGCACCCAGCGGGTGAGCTTCAGAAACACCTGACGTAGGCCACAAGCCCGGAATGAGAATCTACAGGTTCCGTGTTTGCAGCTCCGGGGCTTTTTCCCAGAAACTAGGCCCGGGTTAACGGCGGCCATCTTTGTAAAGGTGCGCTGAGGGATTTTGCGTCACGATCTTGTTTCGTCGAGTGGTAGAGCGCATGCGTGGCCATCTTTGTAAAGGCGCCACTAGGGGGCGTGGCTTCAGGGTCCCAGTGAGTGAACTGAACCCAGCCAGAGTCAGCACCTTCAGGGGAGGAGAGGGAGGGGAACCAGTGAATGTAGAACTGAACCCAGCCAGAGTCAGCACCTTCAGGGGAGGAGAGGGAGGGGAACCAGTGAGTGTAGAACTGAACCCAGCCAGAGTCAGCACCTTCAGGGAAGGAGAGGGAGGGGAACCAGTGAGTGCAGAACTGAACCCAGCCAGAGTCAGCACCTTCAGGGGAGGAGAGGGAGGGGAACCAGTGAGTGTAGAACTGAACCCAGCCAGAGTCAGCACCTTCAGGGGAGGAGAGGGAGGGGAACCAGTGAGTGTAGATCTGAACCCAGCCAGAGTCAGCACCTTCAGGGGAGGAGAGGGAGGGGAACCAGTGAGTGTAGAACTGAACCCAGCCAGAGTCAGCACCTTCAGTGTGTTGGAGATGGTGCGATGAGTTTGGATTTCAGCACAGGGAGGAGGGAGAGTGTGTGGGACGGTGATTTACAGCTTCAGGGGAACAAGAGAGGAAAGAATGTTCCATAGAAACTAGAATTGTCTGTTCTGAATTTCTATCCTCTACTTAGTGTTGTCTTTTGTAAACTCCTTTTACAGGCTGTGAGAAGGGGAGGATTTACAGACAGGAAACTCAAACCAAACATCATTTTAAGATCTGACAGAGTCACTCCATTCATCAGGACCTGAATATCATCGGCCTTTGAATGTGGAAGGAGAAATGTTTGTCTGTTTTGTCTGTGGGAAAAGATTTCAAACATCAGTGTGACTGGAAAAGCACCGAATCACACACACCCGAGTGAGAGTGTTCCAGTGCACTGACTGTGGAAAGAGCCTTAACCAGTTACACAGCCTGAAAAAACATCGCACCGTTCACAGCGGGGAGAAACCGTACACGTGTTCTGTGTGTGGACGAGGCTTCAACCGATCGTCCAACCTGGAGAGACACAAGGACACCCGCACCACAGAGAAACCGTGGAAATGTGGGGACTGTGGGCAGGGATTCAATTACCCATCCCAGCTGGAAGCTCATCAACGCAGTCACACTGGGGAGAGACTGTTCACCTGCTCTGTGTGTGGGAACAGATTCGCTCGGTCATCCCACCTGCTGACACACCAGCGACTTCACACTGGGGAGAGGCTGTTCACGTGCTCTGTGTGTGGGAACAGATTCGCTCAGTCATCCCACCTGCTGACACAGCAGCGACTTCACACTGGGGAGAGGCCGTTCACCTGCTCTGTGTGTGGGAAGGGATTCATTAACTCCTCCAGCCTCACTTCACACCAACGCGTTCACACTGATAAGAGACCTTTTAAATGTTCTGAGCTTTAAAAGAGCTTTAAAAGCACCAGGGATCTTCTGACACACCAGCGAGTTCACACTGGGGAGAGGCCGTTCACCTGCTCCATGTGTGGGAAGGGATTCGTTCAGTCATCCACCCTGCTGAGACACCAGCGAGTTCACAAGTGACAGCAGGGGTTGGATTCTGCTGTTATTGCTGCTGTTAATCTCATCCAGGACTGAACCATGTTCATTCTGACAGTTGGAGTTTGTTTCTACTGATGATAATAACCCCTCTAGCTGGGCTGGAGTTTAATATTTTGCTATTACAAATAACACAGTGTGTCGATATTTGATGTCTCCAAGATAAGAGGAGACTAAATATATTTGTATCAAGCGAAGATATCGGTAACATGTCCGTGTACCTGGCCTGGGATTGTTTGATGGGACAGAGAAGAGGGAACTTAAATCTGTATCTAACCCGTGCTGTACCTGCCCTAGGAGTGTTTGATGGGACAGTGCAGAGGGAGCTTTACTCTGTATCTAACCCGTGCTGTACCTGCCCTGGGAGTGTTTCATGGGACAGTGTAAAGGGAGCTTTACTATGTATGTAACCTGTGCTGTACCTGCCCTGGGAGTGTTTGATGGGACAGTGCAGAGGGAGCTTTACTCTGTATGTAACCCCGTATTGTACCTTCCCTGGGAGTGTTTGATGGGACAGTGCAGAGGGAGCTTTACTCTGTATTTAACCCGTGCTGTACCTGCCCTGGAAGTGTTTGATGGGACAGTGTAGAGGGAGCTTTACTCTGTATCTAACGCGTGCTGTACCTGCCCTGGGAGTGTTTGATGGGACAGTGTAGAGGGAGCTTTACTCTGTATCTAATCTGTGCTGTACCTGCCCTGGGAGGGTTTGATGCGACAGTGTAGAGGGACCTTTACTCTGTATCGAACCCGTGCTGTACCTGCCCTAGGAATGTTAGATGGGATAATGTAGAGAGAGTTTTACTCTGTATCTAACTCGTGCTGTACCTGCCCTGGGAGTGTTTGATGGGACAGTGCAGAGGGAGCTTTACTGTGGATCTAACCCGTGCTGTACCTACCCTGGGAGTGTTTGGTGGGACAATGTAGAGGGAGCTTTACTCTGTATCCAACCCTTGCCGTTCCTGCCCTGTGAGTGTTTGATGGGACAGTATAGAGGGAGCTTTACTATGTATCTAACCCGTGCTGACCTGCCCTGGGAGAGTTTGATGGGACACTGTATCTAACCCGTGCTGTACCTGCCCTGGGAGAGTTTGATGGGACACTGTATCTAACCCGTGCTGTACCTGCCCTGGGAGTGTTTGATGGGATCGTTTAAATGGAGCTTTACTCTGTCTGTAACCTGTGCTGTACCTGCCCTGGGAGTGTTTCATGGGACAGTGTAGAGGGAGCTTTACTCTGTATCTAACCCGTGCTGCACCTGCCCTGGGAGTGTTTGATAGGACAGTGTAGAGGGAGCTTTACTCTAAATCTAACCCGTGCTGTACCTGCCCCAGGAATGTTTGATGGGACAATGTAGATGGAGCTTTACTCTGTATCTAACCCCGTGCTGTACCTGCCCTGGGAGAGTTTGATGGGACAGTGTGGAGGGAGCTTTAATCTGTATCTAACCCGTGCTTTACCTGCCCTGGGAGTGTTTGATGGGACAGTGTAGAGTGAGCTTTACTCTGTATCTAACCCGTGCGGCACCTACCCTGGGAGTGTTTGGTGGGACAATGCAGAGGGAGCTTTACTCTGTATCGAACCCGTGCTGTACCTGCCCGAGGAATGTTAGATGGGACAGTATAGAGGGAGCTTTACTCTTTATCAAACCCTGTACTGTACCTACCATGGGACAGTTTGATGGGATAGTGTAGAGGGACCTTTACTCTGTATCTAACCCATGCTGTACCTACCCTAGTAGTGTTTGATGGGACAGTGTAGAGGGAGCTTTACTCTGTATCTCAACCGTGCTGTACCTGCCCTGGGAGTGTTTGATGGGACAGTGCAGAGGGAGCTTTACTCTGTAACTAACCCGTGCTGGACCTGCCCTGGGAGTGTTTGATGGGATCGTGTACAGGGAGCTTTACTCTGTAACCCATGCTGTACCTGCCCTGGGAGTGTTTGATGGGATAGTGTAGAGGGACCTTTACTCTGTATCTAACCCATGCTGTACCAACCGTAGTAGTGTTTGATGGGTTAGTGTAGAGGGAGCTTTACTCTGTATCTAACCCGTGCTGTACCTGCCCTCGGAGTGTTTGATGGGACAGTGTTGAGGGAGCTTTACTCTGTATCTGACCCGTGTTGTACCTGCCCTGGGTGTGTTTGATGGGACAGTATAGAGGGAGCTTTACTCTGTATCTAACGCGTGCTGTACCTGCCCTGGGAGTGCTAAATGAGACAGTGTAGAGGGAGCTTTACTCTGTATCTAACCCGTGCTGTACCTGCCCTGGGAGTGTTTGATGGGACAGCATAGAGGGAGCTTTACTCTGTATCTAACCCGTGCTGTACCTGCCCTTGCAGTGTTTGATAGGACAGTGCAGAGGGAGCTTTACTCTGTATCTAACCCGTGCTGTACCTGCCCTGGCAGTGTTTGATGGGACAGTGCAGAGGGAGCTTTACTCTGTATCTAACCCGTGCTGTACCTGCCCTGGGAGTGTTTGATGGGACAGTGTAGAGGGAGCTTTACTCTGTACCTAACCCGTGCTGCACCTGCCCTGGGAGTGTTTGATGGGACAGTGTAGAGGGAGCTTTACTCTGTATCTAACCCGTGCTGTACCTGCCCTGGGAGTGTTTGATGGGACAGTGTAGAGGGAGCTTTACTCTGTATCTAACCCGTGCTGTACCTGCCCTGGTAGTGTTTGATGGGACAGTGTAGAGGGAGCTTTACTCTGTATCTCACCCGTGCTGTACCTGCCCTGGGAGTGTTTGATGGGACAGTGTAGAGGGAGCTTTACTCTGTATCTAACCCGTGCTGTACCTGCCCTGGGAGTGTTTGATGGGACAGTGTAGAGAGAGCTTTACTCTGTATCTAACCCGTGCTGTACCTGCCCTCGGAGTGTTTGATGGGACAGTGCAGAGGGAGCTTTACTCTGTATCTAACCCGTGCTGTACCTGCCCTGGTAGTGTTTGATGGGACAGTGCAGAGGGAGCTTTACTCTGTATCGAACCCGTGCTGTACCTGCCCTGGGAGTGTTTGATGGGACAGTGCAGAGGGAGCTTTACTCTGTATCTAACCCGTGCTGTACCTCCCCTGGGAGTGTTTGATGGGACAGTGTGGAGAGAGCTTTAGTCTGTATCTGACCCGTGTTGTACCTGCCCTGGGTGTGTTTGATGGGACAGTATAGAGGGAGCTTTACTCTGTATCTAACGCATGCTGCACCTGCCCTGGGAGTGTTTGATGGGACAGTGCAGAGGGAGCTTCACTCTGTATCTAACCCGTGCTGTACCTGCCCTGGGAGTGTTTGATGGGACAGTGCAGAGGGAGCTTTACTCTGTATCTAACCCGTGCTGTACCTGCCCTGGTAGTGTTTGATGGGACATTGTAGAGGGAGCTTTGCTCTGTATCGAACCCGTGCTGTACCTGCCCTGGGAGTGTTTGATGGGACAGTGCAGAGGGAGATTTACTTTGTATCTAACCCGTGCTGTACCTCCCCTGGGAGTGTTTGATGGGACAGTGTGGAGGGAGCTTTACTCTGTATCTAACCCGTGCTGTACCTGCCCTGGGAGTGTTTGATGGGACAGTGTAGAGAGAGCTTTACTCTGTATCTAACCCGTGCTTTACCTGCCCTGTGAGTGTTTGATGGGACAGTGCAGAGGGAGCTTTACTCTGTATCTAACCGTGCTGTACCTGCCCTGGGAGTGTCTGAGGAACAGTGTAGGTGGAGCTTTACTCTGTATCTAACCCATGCTGTACCTGCCCTGGAAGTGTTTGATGGGACAGTGCAGAGGGAGTTTTACTCTGTATCTCAGCCATGCTGTACCTGCCCTGGGAGTGTTTGATGGGATTGTGCAGAGAGAGCTTTACTCTGTATCTAACCCGTGCTGGACCTGCCCTGGGAGTGTTTGATGGGACAGTGCAGAGAGAGCTTTACTCTGTATCTAACCCGTGCTGTACCTGCCCTCGGAGTGTTTGATGGGACAGTGCAGAGGGAGCTTTACTCTGTATCTAACACGTGCTGTACCTTCCCTGGTAGTGTTTGATGGGACATTGTAGAGGGAGCTTTGCTCTGTATCGAACCCGTGCTGTACCTGCCCTGGGAGTGTTTGATGGGACAGTGCAGAGCGAGCTTTACTCTGTATCTAACCCGTGCTGTACCTCCCCTGGGAGTGTTTGATGGGACAGTGTGGAGAGAGCTTTACTCTGTATCTAACCCGTGCTGTACCTGCCATGGGAGTGTTTGATGGGACAGTGTGGAGGGAGCTTTACTCTGTATCTAACCCGTGCTGTACCTGCCCTGGGAGTGTTTGATGGGACAGTGCAGAGAGAGCTTTACTCTGTATCTAACCCGTGCTTTACCTGCCCTGGGAGTGTTTGATGGGACAGTGCAGAGGGAGCTTTACTCTGTATCTAACCGTGCTGTACCGACCCTGGGAGTGTCTGAGGAACAGTGTAAAGGGAGCTTTACTCTGTATCTAACCCATGCTGTACCTGCCCTGGGAGTGTTTGATGGGACAGTGCAGAGGGAGCTTTACTCTGTAACTAACCCGTGCTGGACCTGCCCTGGGAGTGTTTGATGGGATCGTGTACAGGGAGCTTTACTCTGTAACCCATGCTGTACCTGCCCTGGGAGTGTTTGATGGGATAGTGTAGAGGGACCTTTACTCTGTATCTAACCCATGCTGTACCAACCGTAGTAGTGTTTGATGGGACAGTGCAGAGGGAGCTTTGCTCTGTATCTAACCCATGATGTACCTGCCCTGGGAGTGTTTGAGGAACAGTGTAGAGGGAGCTTTACTCTGTATCTGACCCGTGCTTTACCTGCCCTGGGACTGTTTGATGGGACAGTGTAAAGGGAGCTTTACCCTGTTTATAACCCGTGCTGTACCTGCCCTGGGAGTGTTTGATGGGACAGTGTAGAGAGAGTTTTACGCTGTATCTAACCTGTGCTGTACCTGCCCTGGGCCTGTTTGATGGGACAGTGTAGAGGGAGCTTTACCCTGTTTATAACCCGTGGTGTACCTGCCCTGGGATTGTTTGATGGGACAGTGCAGAGGGACCTTTACTCTGTATCTGACCCGTGCTGTACCTGCCCTGGGAGTGTTTGATCGGACAGTGTGGAGGGAGCTTTACTCTGTATCTAACCCGTGCTGTACCTGCCCTGGGAGTGTTTGATGGGACAGTGTAGAGAGAGCTTTACTCTGTATCTAATCCGTGCTTTACCTGCCCTGGGAGTGTTTGATGGGACAGTGGAGAGGGAGCTTTACTCTGTATCTAACCGTGCTGTACCTGCCCTGGGAGTGTCTGAGGAACAGTGTAGAGGGAGCTTTACTCTGTATCTAACCCATGCTGTACCTGCCCTGGGAGTGTTTGATGGGACAGTGCAGAGGGAGCTTTACTCTGTATCTAACCCATGCTGTACCTGCCCTGGGAGTGTTTAATGAGACAGTGCAGAGGGAGCTTTACTCTGTATTTGACCCGTGCTGTACCTGCCCTGGGAGTGTTTGATGGGCAGTGTCGAGGGAGCTTTACTCTGTATCTGACCCGTGTTTTACATGAACAGTGAGTGTTTGATGGGACAGTGTAGAGGTAGCTTTACTCTGTATCTGACCCGTGTTGTACCTGCCCTGGGAGTGTTTGATGGGACAGTGTAAAGGGAGCTTTACTCTGTATCTAACCCGTGCAGTACCTGCCCTGGGAGTGTTTGATGGGACAGTGCAGAGGGAGCTTTACTCTGTATCTAACCGTGCTGTACCTACCCTGGGAGTGTCTGAGGAACAGTGTAGAGCGAGCTTTACTCTGTATCTAACCCATGCTGTACCTGCCCTGGGAGTGTTTGATGGGACAGTGCAGAGGGAGCTTTACTCTGTATCTCAGCCATGCTGTACCTGCCTTGGGAGTGTTTGATGGGATTGTGCAGAGAGAGCTTTACTCTGTATCTAACCCGTGCTGGACCTGCCCTGGGAGTGTTTGATGGGACAGTGCAGAGAGAGCTTTACTCTGTATCTAACCCGTGCTGTACCTGCCCTCGGAGTGTTTGATGGGACAGTGCAGAGGGAGCTTTACTCTGTATTTGACCCGTGCTGTACCTGCCCTGGGAGTCTTTGATGGGGCAGTGTCGAGGGAGCTTTACTCTGTATCTGACCCGTGTTGTACCTGAACAGTGAGTGTTTGATGGGACAGTGTAGAGGGAGCTTTACTCTGTATCTAACCCGTGCTGTACCTGCCCTGGGAGTGTTTGATGGGAACAGTGCAGAGGGAGCTTTACTCTGTATCTAACCTGTGCTGTACCTGCCCTGGGAGTGTTTGATGGGACAGTGCAGAGCGAGCTTTACTCTGTATCTAAGCCGTGCTGTACCTGCCCTGGGAGTGTTTGATGGGACAGTGTAGAGGGAGCTTTACTCTGTATCTACCCTGTGCTGTACCTGCCCTGGGAGTGTTTGATGGGACAGTATAGAGGGAGCTTTACTCTGTATCTAACCCGTGCTGTACCTGCCCTGGGAGTGTTTGATGAGACAGTGATAGAGGGAGCTTTACTCTGTATCTAACCCGTGCTGTACCTGCCCTTGCAGTGTTTGATGGGACAGTGCAGAGAGAGCTTTACTCTGTATCTAACCCGTGCTGTACCTGCCCTGGGAGTGTTTGATGGGACAGTGCAGAGGGAGCTTTACTCTGTATCTAACCTGTGCTGTACCTGCCCTGGGAGTGTTTGATGGGACAGTGTAGAGGGAGCTTTACCCTGTTTATAACCCGTGGTGTACCTGCCCTGGGAGTGTTTGACGGGTCAGTGTAGAGAGAGTTTTACGCTGTATCTAACCTGTGCTGTACCTGTCCTGGGAGTGTTTGATGGGACAGTATAGAGGGGGCTTTACTCTGTATCTGACCCGTGCTGTACCTGCCCTGGAAGTGTTTGATGGGACAGTGTAGAGGGACCTTTACTCTGTATCTGACCCGTGCTGTACCTGCCCTTGTCGTGTTTCATAGGACAGTGCAGAGGGAGCTTTACTGTGTATCTAACCCGTGCTGTACCTGCCCTGGGAGTGTTTAATGAGACAGTGCAGAGAGAGCTTTACTCTGTATCTCACCCATGCTGCACCTGCCCTGGGAGTGTTTGACGGGACAGTGCAGAGGGAGCTTTACTCTGGACCTAACGCGTGCTGTACCTGCCCTGGGAGTGTTTAATGAGACAGTGTAGAGGGAGCTTTACTCTGTATCGAACCCGTGCTGTACCTGCCCTGGAGTGTTTGATGGGACAGTGTAGAGCGAGCATTACTCTGTATCTAACCCGTGCTGTACCTTCCCTGGGAGTGTTTGATGGGACAGTGCAGAGGGAGCTTTACTCTGTATCTAACCCGTACTGTACCTGCCCTGGGAGTTTTTGATGGGATAGTGCAGAGGGAGCTTTACTCTGTATCTAACCCGTGCTGTACCTGCCCTGGGACTGTTTGATGGGTCAGTGCAGAGGGAGTTTTACTCTGTATCGAACCCGTGCTGTACCTGCCCTGGGAGTGTTTGATGGGACAGTGGAGAGGGAGCTTTACTCTGTATCTAACCCATGCTGTACCTGCCCTGGGAGTGTTTGATGGGACAGTGTAGAGGGAGCTTTACCCTGTTTATACCCCGTGGTGTACCTGCCTGGGTAGTTTGATGGGACAGTGTAGAGAGAGTTTTACTCTGTATCTAACCCGTGCTGTACCTGCCCTGGGAGTGTTTGATGGGACAGTGCAGAGAGAGCTTTACTGTGTATCTAACCCGTGCTGTACCTGCCCTGGGAGTGTTTGACGGGTCAGTGTAGAGAGAGTTTTACGCTGTATCTAACCTGTGCTGTACCTGTCCTGGGAGTGTTTGATGGGACAGTATAGAGGGGGCTTTACTCTGTATCTGACCCGTGCTGTACCTGCCCTGGAAGTGTTTGATGGGACAGTGTAGAGGGACCTTTACTCTGTATCTGACCCGTGCTGTACCTGCCCTTGTCGTGTTTCATAGGACAGTGCAGAGGGAGCTTTACTGTGTATCTAACCCGTGCTGTACCTGCCCTGGGAGTGTTTAATGAGACAGTGCAGAGGGAGCTTTACTCTGTATCTAACCCGTGCTGTACCTGCCCTGGGAGTGTTTGATGGGACAGTGTAGAGGGAGCTTTACTCTGTATCTAACCCGTGCTGTACCTGCCCTGGGAGTGTTTGATGGGACAGTGTAGAGGGAGCTTTACTCTGTATCTAACCCGTGCTGTACCTGCCCTGGGAGTGTTTGATGGGACAGTGTAGAGGGAGCTTTACTCTGTATCTAACCCGTGCTGTACCTGCCCTGGGAGTGTTTGATGGGACAGTGTAGAGGGAGCTTTACTCTGTATCTAACCCGTGCTGTACCTGCCCTGGGAGTGTTTGATGGGACAGTGTAGAGGGAGCTTTACTCTGTATCTAACCCGTGCTGTACCTGCCCTGGGAGTGTTTGATGGGACAGTGTAGAGGGAGCTTTACTCTGTATCTAACCCGTGCTGTACCTGCCCTGGGAGTGTTTGATGGGACAGTGTAGAGGGAGCTTTACTCTGTATCTAACCCGTGCTGTACCTGCCCTGGGAGTGTTTGATGGGACAGTGTAGAGGGAGCTTTACTCTGTATCTAACCCGTGCTGTACCTGCCCTGGAGTGTTTGATGGGACAGTGTAGAGCGAGCTTTACTCTGTATCTAACCCCGTGCTGTACCTGCCCTGGGAGTGTTTGATGGGACAGTGTAGAGGGAGCTTTACTCTGTATCTAACCCGTGCTGTACCTGCCCTGGGAGTGTTTGATGGGACAGTGTAGAGGGAGCTTTACTCTGTATCTAACCCGTGCTGTACCTGCCCTGGGAGTGTTTGATGGGACAGTGTAGAGGGAGCTTTACTCTGTATCTAACCCGTGCTGTACCTGCCCTGGGAGTGTTTGATGGGACAGTGTAGAGGGAGCTTTACTCTGTATCTAACCCGTGCTGTACCTGCCCTGGGAGTGTTTGATGGGACAGTGTAGAGGGAGCTTTACTCTGTATCTAACCCGTGCTGTACCTGCCCTGGGAGTGTTTGATGGGACAGTGTAGAGGGAGCTTTACTCTGTATCTAACCCGTGCTGTACCTGCCCTGGGAGTGTTTGATGGGACAGTGTAGAGGGAGCTTTACTCTGTATCTAACCCGTGCTGTACCTGCCCTGGGAGTGTTTGATGGGACAGTGTAGAGGGAGCTTTACTCTGTATCTAACCCGTGCTGTACCTGCCCTGGGAGTGTTTGATGGGACAGTGTAGAGGGAGCTTTACTCTGTATCTAACCCGTGCTGTACCTGCCCTGGGAGTGTTTGATGGGACAGTGTAGAGGGAGCTTTACTCTGTATCTAACCCGTGCTGTACCTGCCCTGGGAGTGTTTGATGGGACAGTGTAGAGGGAGCTTTACTCTGTATCTAACCCGTGCTGTACCTGCCCTGGGAGTGTTTGATGGGACAGTGTAGAGGGAGCTTTACTCTGTATCTAACCCGTGCTGTACCTGCCCTGGGAGTGTTTGATGGGACAGTGTAGAGGGAGCTTTACTCTGTATCTAACCCGTGCTGTACCTGCCCTGGGAGTGTTTGATGGGACAGTGTAGAGGGAGCTTTACTCTGTATCTAACCCGTGCTGTACCTGCCCTGGGAGTGTTTGATGGGACAGTGTAGAGGGAGCTTTACTCTGTATCTAACCCGTGCTGTACCTGCCCTGGGAGTGTTTGATGGGACAGTGTAGAGGGAGCTTTACTCTGTATCTAACCCGTGCTGTACCTGCCCTGGGAGTGTTTGATGGGACAGTGTAGAGGGAGCTTTACTCTGTATCTAACCCGTGCTGTACCTGCCCTGGGAGTGTTTGATGGGACAGTGTAGAGGGAGCTTTACTCTGTATCTAACCCGTGCTGTACCTGCCCTGGAGTGTTTGATGGGACAGTGTAGAGGGAGCTTTACTCTGTATCTAACCCGTGCTGTACCTGCCCTGGGAGTGTTTGATGGGACAGTGTAGAGGGAGCTTTACTCTGTATCTAACCCGTGCTGTACCTGCCCTGGGAGTGTTTGATGGGACAGTGTAGAGGGAGCTTTACTCTGTATCTAACCCGTGCTGTACCTGCCCTGGGAGTGTTTGATGGGACAGTGTAGAGGGAGCTTTACTCTGTATCTAACCCGTGCTGTACCTGCCCTGGGAGTGTTTGATGGGACAGTGTAGAGGGAGCTTTACTCTGTATCTAACCCGTGCTGTACCTGCCCTGGGAGTGTTTGATGGGACAGTGTAGAGGGAGCTTTACTCTGTATCTAACCCGTGCTGTACCTGCCCTGGGAGTGTTTGATGGGACAGTGTAGAGGGAGCTTTACTCTGTATCTAACCCGTGCTGTACCTGCCCTGGGAGTGTTTGATGGGACAGTGTAGAGGGAGCTTTACTCTGTATCTAACCCGTGCTGTACCTGCCCTGGGAGTGTTTGATGGGACAGTGTAGAGGGAGCTTTACTCTGTATCTAACCCGTGCTGTACCTGCCCTGGGAGTGTTTGATGGGACAGTGTAGAGGGAGCTTTACTCTGTATCTAACCCGTGCTGTACCTGCCCTGGGAGTGTTTGATGGGACAGTGTAGAGGGAGCTTTACTCTGTATCTAACCCGTGCTGTACCTGCCCTGGGAGTGTTTGATGGGACAGTGTAGAGGGAGCTTTACTCTGTATCTAACCCGTGCTGTACCTGCCCTGGGAGTGTTTGATGGGACAGTGTAGAGGGAGCTTTACTCTGTATCTAACCCGTGCTGTACCTGCCCTGGGAGTGTTTGATGGGACAGTGTAGAGGGAGCTTTACTCTGTATCTAACCCGTGCTGTACCTGCCCTGGGAGTGTTTGATGGGACAGTGTAGAGGGAGCTTTACTCTGTATCTAACCCGTGCTGTACCTGCCCTGGGAGTGTTTGATGGGACAGTGTAGAGGGAGCTTTACTCTGTATCTAACCCGTGCTGTACCTGCCCTGGGAGTGTTTGATGGGACAGTGTAGAGGGAGCTTTACTCTGTATCTAACCCGTGCTGTACCTGCCCTGGGAGTGTTTGATGGGACAGTGTAGAGGGAGCTTTACTCTGTATCTAACGCGTGCTGTACCTGCCCTGGGAGTGTTTGATGGGACAGTGTAGAGGGAGCTTTACTCTGTATCTAACCCGTGCTGTACCTGCCCTGGGAGTGTTTGATGGGACAGTGTAAGGGAGCTTTACTCTGTATCTAACCCGTGCTGTACCTGCCCTGGAGTGTTTGATGGGACAGTGTAGAGGGAGCTTTACTCTGTATCTAACCCGTGCTGTACCGCCCTGGGAGTGTTTGATGGGACAGTGTAGAGGGAGCTTTACTCTGTATCTAACCCGTGCTGTACCTGCCCTGGGAGTGTTTGATGGGACAGTGTAGAGGGAGCTTTACTCTGTATCTAACCGTGCTGTACCTGCCCTGGGAGTGTTTGATGGGACAGTGTAGAGGGAGCTTTACTCTGTATCTAACCCGTGCTGTACCTGCCCTGGGAGTGTTTGATGGGACAGTGTAGAGGGAGCTTTACTCTGTATCTAACCCGTGCTGTACCTGCCCTGGGAGTGTTTGATGGGACAGTGTAGAGGGAGCTTTACTCTGTATCTAACCCGTGCTGTACCTGCCCTGGGAGTGTTTGATGGGACAGTGTAGAGGGAGCTTTACTCTGTATCTAACCGTGCTGTACCTGCCCTGGGAGTGTTTGATGGGACAGTGTAGAGGGAGCTTTACTCTGTATCTAACCCGTGCTGTACCTGCCCTGGGAGTGTTTGATGGGACAGTGTAGAGGGAGCTTTACTCTGTATCTAACCCGTGCTGTACCTGCCCTGGGAGTGTTTGATGGGACAGTGTAGAGGGAGCTTTACTCTGTATCTAACCCGTGCTGTACCTGCCCTGGGAGTGTTTGATGGGACAGTGTAGAGGGAGCTTTACTCTGTATCTAACCCGTGCTGTACCTGCCCTGGGAGTGTTTGATGGGACAGTGTAGAGGGAGCTTTACTCTGTATCTAACCCGTGCTGTACCTGCCCTGGGAGTGTTTGATGGACAGTGTAGAGGGAGCTTTACTCTGTATCTAACCCGTGCTGTACCTGCCCTGGGAGTGTTTGATGGGACAGTGTAGAGGGAGCTTTACTCTGTATCTAACCCGTGCTGTACCTGCCCTGGGAGTGTTTGATGGGACAGTGTAGAGGGAGCTTTACTCTGTATCTAACCTGTGCTGTACCTGCCCTGGGAGTGTTTGATGGGACAGTGTAGAGGGAGCTTTACTCTGTATCTAACCCGTGCTGTACCTGCCCTGGGAGTGTTTGATGGGACAGTGTAGAGGGAGCTTTACTCTGTATCTAACCCGTGCTGTACCTGCCCTGGGAGTGTTTGATGGGACAGTGTAGAGGAGCTTTACTCTGTATCTAACCCGTGCTGTACCTGCCCTGGGAGTGTTTGATGGGACAGTGTAGAGGGAGCTTTACTCTGTATCTAACCCGTGCTGTACCTGCCCTGGGAGTGTTTGATGGGACAGTGTAGAGGGAGCTTTACTCTGTATCTAACCCGTGCTGTACCTGCCCTGGGAGTGTTTGAGGGACAGTGTAGAGGGAGCTTTACTCTGTATCTAACCCGTGCTGTACCTGCCCTGGGAGTGTTTGATGGGACAGTGCAGAGGGAGCTTTACTCTGTATCTAACCGTGCTGTACCTGCCCTGGGAGTGTTTGATGGGACAGTGTAGAGGGAGCTTTACTCTGTATCTAACCCGTGCTGTACCTGCCCTGGGAGTGTTTGATGGGACAGTGTAGAGGGAGCTTTACTCTGTATCTAACCCGTGCTGTACCTGCCCTGGGAGTGTTTGATGGGACAGTGTAGAGGGAGCTTTACTCTGTATCTAACCTGTGCTGTACCTGCCCTGGAGTGTTTGATATGAAAGTGTAGGGCGAGCTTTACCTGCCCCTGGAGTGTTTGATGGGACAGTGTAGAGGGAGCTTTACTCTGTATCTAACCCGTGCTGTACCTGCCCTGGGACGTGTTTGATGGGACAGTGTAGAGGGAGCTTTACTCTGTATTAACCCGTGCTGTACCTGCCCTGGGAGTGTTTGATGGGACAGTGTAGAGGGAGCTTTACTCTGTATGTAACCCGTGCTGTACCTGCCCTGGGAGTGTTTGATGGGACAGTGTGGAGGGAGCTTTACTCTGTATCTAACCCGTGCTGTACCTGCCCTGGAGTGTGTAGATGGGACAGTGTAGAGGAGCTTTACTCTGTATCTAACCCGTGCTGTACCTGCCCTGGCAGTGTTTGATGGGAGCAGTGTAGAGGGAGCTATTACTCTGTATCTAACCCGTGCTGTACCTGCCTGGGAGTGTTTAATGGGACAGTGCAGAGGGAGCTTTACTCTGTATCTAACCCGAGCTGTACCTGCCCTGGGAGTGTTTTGATGGGACAGTGTAAGGGAGCTTTACTCTGTATCTAACCATGCTGTACCTGCCCTGGGAGTGTTTGATGGGACAGTTAGAGGAGCTTTACTCTGTATCTAACCCGTGCTGTACCTGCCCTGGGAAGTGTTTGAAGGACAGTGTAGAGGGAGCTTTACTCTGTATCTAACCCATGCTGTACTGCCCTGGGAGTGTTTTCATGGGACAGTGTCAGAGGAGCTTTACTCTGTATCTAACCCGTGCTGCACCTGCCTGGGAGTGTGGATGGGACAGTGTAGAGGGAGCTTTACTCTGTATCTAACCCGTGCTTTACTGCCCTGGCAGTGTTTGATGGGACAGTTGTAGAGGGAGCTTTACTCTGTATCTAACCCGTGCTGTACTGCCCTGGGAGTGTTTGATGGGACAGTGTAGAGGAGCTTTACTCTGTATCTAACCCGTGCTGTACCTGCCCTGGGAGTGTTGAATGGGACAGTGTAGAGGGAGCTTTACTCTGTATCTAACCCGTGCTGTACTGTCCGTGGAGTGTTTGATGGACAGTGTAGAGGGAGCTTTACTCTGTATCTAACCCATGCTGTACCCTGCCCTGGGACTTTTGGGTGGGACAGTGTAGAGGGAGCTTTACCTCTGTATCTAACCCGTGCTGTACCTGCCCTGGGAGTGTTTGATGGGACAGTGTAGAGGGAGCTTTACTCTGCTATCTAACCTCGTGCTGTCACCTGCCCTGGGAGTGTTTGATGGGACAGTGTAGAGGGAGCTTTACTCTGTATCTAACCCGTGCTGTACCCTGCCCTGGGAGTGTTTGATGGGACAGTGTAGAGGGAGTTGTACTCTGTATCTAACCCGTGCTGTACCTGCCCTGGGAGTGTTTGATGGGACAGTGTAGAGGGAGCTTTACTCTGTATCTAACCCGTGCTGTACCTGCCCTGGGAGTGTTTGATGGGACAGTGTAGAGGGAGCTTTACTCTGTATCTGAACCGTGCTGTACCTGCCTGGGAGTTTTGATGGGGACAGTGTAGAGGGAGCTTTACTCTGTATCGAACCGATGCTGTACCTGCCTGGGAGTGTTTGATGGGACAGTTTAGAGGGAGCTTACTCTGTATCTAACCCGTGCGGTACCTGCCTGGGAGTGTTTGACGGGACAGTGTAGAGGAGTTTTACTCTGTATCTTAACCCGTGCTGTACCTGCCCTGGGAGTGTTTGATGGGACAGTGTAGAGGGAGCTTTACTCTGTATCTAACCCGTGCTGTACCTGCCCTGGGAGTGTTTGATGGGACAGTGTAAGAGGAGCTTTACTCTGTATCTAACCTTGCTGTACCTGCCCTGGGAGTGTTTGATTGGACAGTGTAGAGGGAGCTTACTCTGTATCTAACCCGTGCTGTATCTGCCCTGGGAGTTTTGATGGACAGTTAGAGGGAGCTTTACTCTGTATCTAACCCGTGCTGTACCTGCCCTGGAGTGTTTGATGGACAGTGCTAGAGGGAGCTTTACTCTGTATCTAACCCGTGCTGTACCTGCCCTGGGAGTGTTGATGGACAGTGAAGAGGGAGCTTTACTCTGTATCTAACCCGTGCTGTACCTGCCTGGGAGTGTTTGATGGGACATGTAGAGGGAGCTTTACTCTGTATCTAACCCGTGCTGTACCTGCCCTGGGAGTTTTTGATGGGACAGTGTCAGAGGGAGCTTTACTCTGTATCTAACCCTGCTGTTCTGCCCTGGGAGTGTTTGATGGACAGTGTAGAGGAGCTTTACTCTTATCTAACCCGTGCTGTACCTGCCCTGGGAGTGTTTGATGGACAGTGCAGAGGGAGCTTTACTCTGTATCTAACCCTGCTGTACCTGCCCTGGGAGTGTTTGATGGGACAGTGTAGAGGGAGCTTTACTCTGTATCTAACCCGTGCTGTACCTGCCCTGGGAGTGTTTGATGGGGACAGTGTAGAGGGAGCTTTACTCTGTATCTACCCGTGCTGTACCTGCCTGTAGTGTTTGATGGGACAGTGTAGAGGGGAGCTTTCCTCTGTATCTACCCGTGCTGTACCTGCCTGGGAGTGTTTGATGGGACAGTGTAAAGGGAGCTTTACTCTGTATCAACCCGTGCTGTACCTGCCTGGAGTGTTGGATGGGACAGTATAGTGGGAGCTTTACTCTGTATCTAACCCGTGCTGTACCTGCCCTGGGAGTGTTTGATGGGCAGTGTAGAGGGAGCTTTCTTGTATTCTAACCGTTGCTGTACCTGCCCTGGGAGTGTTTGATGAGGACTGTGTAGAGGGAGCTTTACTCTGTATCGAACCCGTGCTGTAACCGCCTTGGGAGTGTTTGATGGTGGACAGTGAGAGGAGCTTTACTATGTATCTAACCCGTGCTGTACCTGTCTGGGAGTGTTTGATGGGACAGTGTAGAGGAGCTTTAATCTGTAATCAACCCGTGCTGTACTGCCTTGCAGTGTTTGATTGGACAGTGCAGAGGGTGAGCTTTACTCTGTATCTATAAACCGTGCTGTACTGCCTGGG